>WBMW01005284.1:0-58858 GCA_013396635.1 Penelope pileata
TGCCGGCTCAAATCACAACAATTATTTAAATGGTGACTAATGGTTGCAAGATTGGTTTTAGTGTAACTTTTAAAAAAAATTCAGCCTATGAAGTTATGACATGGACTTTCAATTTAACATACATTAAAACTATTGCTGAGCATCAGGAACCAGCTACCTTAAAAAATTAATAATAAAAAATAAAAGCCAAGAGTATGCTGTGGGTTCAGCTGGCTTAAGAACATAACACATAGCTACACTTATTTGTCTAAACAGAAATATTTTTACAGGTGTGAAGGTAGTTCTGCCTATTTTCAGGTCAGCCTGGTTCTTGTGAACTCCAGATAGCGGGCTCCAGGCTACTTGGAGGCTGCTTCTGACCCCGTGTAACATCTCTAAGCTTTGTACCTGTGTGCAGGCCTAAGTGATGATGGTGAGGCTGCAGAAGGTTTTCTCCCCTCAGTTCTCACCAACTCACTCCTTTGTACTCTCTAGTTGCCAGTAGAATTCCTCATGCATATTTTTCTGATGAAATGTATGTCAGTGAAAAAATCATTTTCATTGGCTGGCACATTAAGAAAAATAAGCAACATTTTTCCTTCCTCTATCAAACCAAAGTTACATGAAATATATTCTACTTTTACACCACACTTATGAGGATTTATTTTGTGGGGGAAATGTGATTTACTGAGAAACAGAAGAATAGAGTTTTAGTTTGTTTCTTCTTACAAGCAAAAATGCAGTTTGTGCTAATTAGAGCAGCTGGCTTACACAGCCTGCCTTAAATCCCAGGAGAAATCAGGAATAAAGGCTTTTTTTAAGTATTTCTTAGTCTCCAAGGTTTTAAATTAAAACCTCTTTTGGTTAATGAGAAAGTTTACCAGTTCAGTTTTTATCTGGCTGGAGAAGAGACAGGAAATTCACTGTTATCCATGTTCCATTCAGAACATGGTCTCTTGGTTTCGAAAACCCATCACAGTCAAATATGCTGTGACCGACATGATTTTTAATTTATTGGAGAAGTCAGAAGTCTCTGACAGGTGCCTGAATATAGAGGGGCAGAGTGTAGGGAAGCTGTAGGGACAGTACAAGACACGTGGGTTCCCTCTCAGGTCTGTTAGCAGAGATGGCTTTTGTCCATGGTAAAAGAATCCGCTTTGTTGGGAGATGCATTTCAGCCTCTTGTTTGATGCTACCAATGCTAGACGTGCTTTTAGTCTGCATTATTTTGCAGATTAGGTTCAAATTGTAACTGCTCTGATTTTTTTTTCCCCTCTTTTGAACCTTTTGTTATTTGGCAGGAGGTCTGCTGAGTTTTTAATCAACAAGACCTTAGTTACATGGGGTAATTAGAATAAACCCTGTAATCTGTAGGGCCTGCAAAGAAAGAGGTAGACTGCTGTTACTTGAACATTTATTAAATTCAATTTGTAAATAAATTATTTCCTACCTTTCCTTTTTATTTATTATATCTCTGATACTTATTCTCTGTACTTTATTAATAGGGCAACATTTCATCAATATAAAAAAATGCAGAGCACCTCAAATGAGTTTGTAAACAACTTTCTGGTGATTTTTATCAGTATCCTATTGTTTTTTGTGTTTTTCAGTAACTGATACACAACGTCTGTATTGACTGCAAAATTTAAGCAAACATAACTGCCCTCCAGGTTAACGAAGCATACCCAATGTGAGTCTGAGTGTAGGTTAGGTGTTCAGAATGAGTTTGGGTCAGCGGGCAGCTCACAGTCAAGCCTGTAACTCACTGCACAAAGCCAGGGAAGGTTCCTATCCCAGACTGAAAAACTGAGGAGAGGGGAGCTATGGAGTTCCTGGGAGTCTTTCACGCATGAGTTATGGTAGAAAATGTAGCAGGTTTTTCACTGCCTGGTTTTGTTCCCTTCAACCTTGATGGGGGAGGATGGCTTCATGAGGTGTGGCAGTAACACTGCCCTTCCCTGCAGTAGCAGCTGTGCCTGTTTTGGGTTTGCTTCTGGAACACGTAATGAGGAGCTGAGCTCTTCTGCCTATGCAGAAGCTAAAGTGGGCATGCCAGCAGTGTTTGGTACGTAAAGAAACTTCCAGAAATACCAGGCTTTCTGTTACGGTAACCACGAGTAACAGTTCTAAGGAAAATAACTAAAGGGTAATAATTAGATGTTTCCCTCTCTCTAATGTTTTTGTGGTTAAGTCTAGTTTTGGGAAGAGTAATACCTTTTTTATTAAAAAATAAACAGACACAATATAATAGAAAGAACAAGGTTGTCTTAAGTGAATTGTATGATAACACTTAGATATATTTAAGCCTATATACCCCAACACGTTGCTTGAATCTTGTTATCTCACTTAAGGCTCGCTGTCTGTGAATGGGCACGTTTTCCTGTTGCTTCTGTTGGGACCTGGTTTTTGCAAAACATTGCACGGCTGAAAATCCCACGTGAATAGTGAATATTAGTGAATTTGGGTTAGGAATATAAAGGTACCTCTCAGTTGACCTGAAAAATATTTCACCCTATGTGTTCTTCTTCTGTCTTTGTGGTTCTGCCTTCATCTTTTGTCCTTGCATATTGTTGGAATGTGATGAGGTTAAAATATTAGCTGAATTTTGCTTGGGTTCAATTAGGTATTCCATTCATTTTTAAAAAGTTCCCTAGGCCTTGAGTTCTGATTGTGCAAGTCTGACTCGGTGATAAAAATTATACTGTTATTTCTTCTGAGTTTTTATTTGAAATTTTATTATGAATAGCTTGATTGCAATGTAAACGTCTGGGTACTCACGCTTGTCAGCCTCAAACACTAGAAAACCTTTAATCTGCTGACAAAAACACTGGCTAAAAACAGCCTTTGAAATACCAGGGAAAGAATTTATTTAACTAGCAAAGAAAGAAGTGTCAGTTTGTCTTGAATCATGAAAATGAAAATTAATTTGAGTTGATGGGTATGTAAATGTATTGCTTCAGAGGGCTGTGGTAGAGATCTGCTCTCTTCATCTACAGTAGGGGATAAAACACAAAGGGCTCATTTTAGTGAATCATTAGGGGAAACAAATCTAATGGCCAGTAAAGGGTGGAATTGGAAGAGTATTTTAATGTTGGGGCCAAATTTGCCTTCATTGGCTTAACTATATGAGCAAAATAAACTTACCTAGCAGCAGTGTTATGTATAATAAAGTCATACAGATCTCTTAAGGAGAGAATGTGGCTATACACCCTTAAGACCCACTGTGGGCTTTTGAATTTCTACTCTTAGAAAACAATGTTATAATACTCATAAAATCCTGTGTGAATTGTATTTTGTTGCTGTTGTAACTCTCCTGATTTCTATCTGCTTGTAATTTTGTGGGTTTGATAACTGAGGCTGAGATTGCATTTCAGTTGCAACCAAATGCTGCATGACATGGTAGCAAGATCACATCTAGCTTAAAAGCAGGTTTAGAGTTTTGAAAAATCAAAATATGTTCTACCTTGCCAGTAGTTGTGGCATTGTATTTAAACATAATTTTTTAATAAGTTGCTACTTCATTTCTCTATTCCTTTTAGTTCCTGATTAAGTGTTTTGGAGCCATTTTAGTAATTAAAAAAAAAAATCTTCATGAATGATGCCTATTATGTTAACTTTGTCTACTTTATGCAGTACTCAGTTGTTTGGCTTCTTGCTTCAGCCCAATGGTAGCTGCAGAACTTTCTGCTCAAAATACATTTAGCTTTTCACGTACGGTTTTTATTGTCAGATGCACAATCTGTAAAGTAACTTGCTTAGGAATGGGTGAAAAGCAATCATTTTTTAAGTGTTCTCTATTATAAGCAACTGCTTCTTGTGTGCACCTGTTCCTGCTGTGCCCTTGAATTCCCTGAAGTTACAAAACTTTTTAATAGTTTATTATGTTCGCTCTGTGTTTATCATTTGATTTATTTATTTCTTTTCTCTCAGCATTCCCACCTGTGTTCATGAAAACCCTTTGCTGAATTTCCTTTGGAAGGGACAAGACATAAATCTAGATCAGAATCATGTTGAATATTGAGAGAGTCTGAAAATCGCAGAATTGTAGGGATTGGAAGGGACCTCTGGAGATCCTCAGTCCAAAAGCAGTTCCCTACAGCAGTGCACAGAGAGGCATCTGGGTGAGTTTTAAGTATCTGTAGAGAAGGAGACTCTACCACTTCTCTCAGCCATCCTTCCTGGCTCCACCCAAGCAGCATTAGAGCCACTGCTCCTCAGGGAAAATCTGGAATTCAATTTTCCATGAGCGTTAACTGCCTTGATTAGGCATAATAACCAGCAGATATAAATCCATGAATGGATAGATCTTTTTTGCCCGATATGAAAACCACCTGAAATTGCAGACCACCACCTGGGCCACTTCACATGCCGCTCAGTGTTAAATTAAGCATATATTAAAATTTTATTACAAAATTGTTTTGCAATTTATTGACATAAATGTTGACATTTATACCAGTGTATTTGATGTTGAATGAATTACCAACTATTGTGCTCTAGGTTATAATCTACAAGCCAGATAAGGTCCAGGAAATTTTTTCTCCAGGTTATAAAATGATGATAATTTTTATAGCCTCAATATATTTGAAATATTCAGTATAATTGCCTTAATGATAGAATTGGAACTAGATAAGACATTGAGATAATACACAGTTGAAGTTCAGCACTATTCAACACTCATGTCCAAATGTAAGCAAGTGTGGAATTTGCATGTCAATGATGAATCAAATTGAAAATGTATTTATGACTTCCAGTCTCTGAAGCAAGCCTTGTGTAAGGTTAACACTGATCATTCTACATCATTTATTAAGGGCTGTAAGGAACTGAATACAAAGCTTTCAACAAATTAGCACAAAGTTGGCCTGGCTAAGAAACTTTTTTTCAAGCTTTTCTTAGACATAAAAGCAAACAGACGTTTACCAAGGCTTGTAGAGAAACCTTTAATCAGATTCCTGCCAGAGGCAGGCTAGTGATCAAATGCGCCAGATTTGCATTTTTGTCAAACAAAGCTAGGAGATTGTGAAACATCAGAAAGTGATTAGAGAAAGGCAATGAGAGAAGTAAGTAAAAATAACTTGGTTTCCACCAGCTGAGATCTCTGAAATTCCTGGAGTATTGTGCACACAGTGATACCACTGTTAGTGGTTTAGGAGCACGAGTTTCCAAAGTGGAAGATGCTATGAAAGTGCTTTGATTCATAATTAATGCAGTGCAAATGCAGTAGCATGCAAATTCTTTCAGAGTACTTCTACAGAGCTAGTGAACTATAGAGGACAGTGAATTTGATCTTGGAAAAGCTGAAGACTTTTTATTGAATTTACAGATCAATGGCTGTTTGTAGATATTATCTCAGTTTTTTCATATTTTTTCTCCTTTCATTCTGTGATTCAGAATTATATCAACTGATAGAAGGAATCTCACATTTACAAGTAGTTCTTCTGAAGGCTGATTTTAGTGTGACTGTTTCCTAGTTGTAGGAGGAAACATCAGGAAATGCCATTTAATTTATCCCAGGAGGGTTTGTGATTGAAGTATTTAGAAGTCTCTGCTGACGTAGTGTTATTGTGCTCCTATCTATTTCTGGGTAGACAGTGAATATTGGCAAAATGAAAAGCTTGAAAATTTCAATGTTGGCTCTTCCATTTTATAACCAGAAGTTACAAAGAATATTTAGGAGTAAAAGTTCGAAAAGCTTAGAACTTGAACTCCAGGATTTGTCAGCATGCAGAGTTGCCATTGAAGTTGGTACCAAGCCCGGTACTGCAATACGGCAGTGTGTGTGGAATGAAACCCTGAACCAGTTATTGAATATGCCAGTGTATTTTCAGGGTGAAATAACTTTAAAACTCAGGGGTAGAACCTTAAGAATTTGTGAAACCTTGTTTTTATATTATTATAAAGCCTAAAAGCTAACCAACCAAGCAAAACCCCCTCAAAAGTATCAAAATTACGATCTCAGAGTGAGCTGGCCTCCCAAAGGACATGCAGGTGGATCCTGGCTCCAAGTCGTACAAAGGAACTACCAACATCCTGGAAACCCGTGTTTCTAAAATTGAGGCTAAGGTGACATTTAGATTCACAGCGTCTGTAAAAGTTGCATACATTTTTAAACACCTAGAAAATTCTGTAATAACCTTGCAGCCTAAGGGTCACCTTTCTCTGTCTGTGTGTTAGGTCAGTGGGTTTTGATAGGTCCTGTGTCATCTCTTAGAGATGCACTGTCACAGAAGCAGTGTTCAAATGGCACTTGTTGGCAGCCTGTACCAAGTGTTGTTTTTCTTAACTGAAACCTGGAGGGAACAGTGCTGAAATAAATCTGCTTAAGCAATGAATGCTACTTATAGACCTGTAAGAAAGAAAGCTTAAACTATCGTAGTTTTTAGACGCTTTCATATTTGACAGAAAATTTGAGTGTCCTTTTACACTACTGTACTTGGTTCCTCTCCCTACAGATCTCTATCTCTGCCTTGTCTCAGTTCTGTCATTGTTTTGTGTCAGTAGAAAGATATTGTACAAATAAAGCAGAATGATACTGCTTTTATTTCTAGCCACAGTGTGGGGGGAAAAAACTCATGAAACAAACTTTTTTCTTTTTTGTCCTTGAGATCTAAATCTCAGACTAACTTGGAAATGCATATTTATGATTTCTGAGAAATTCAGTATGACTCAAGCTCTAGGGCAGAAATAAAATTGAAAAAAGCAGATGTACTCAGATTATTATAGCATTGATTGAATATCAGTAAAAAATCTAATAGAATAACCTGTAGATTTTATACAGAAAACGGAGAAAAATATAAATTACTGTAATAGTCCAAGATGACAGCTAATTTTTAACAATGATTTTGTTCAATTTAAATTATGTCTGGTTTTAATTTCTTTCATCTTGATGCTTGTGCTTTTGTAGCTGCGAGGCATCACTGACAGCAGGTCCACGCACGTGACTTCCTGGTCGTGCTGTCAGTAAATCCAGAGGTTATGGAACTTCAAAATGTGTTGTGGAAATTAATAGACAGGAAGTGTTGCTGAAGTGAATGTTAACTAAAATATCAAATTCTACTCCAAAGTTCCTCATTAAGAAGGTAATAAAGCTAATGATCCCTGTTGGCTCGGGTTTATTTCAGATGCCTTATGAAGTATCTGGATAATAAATCATTTCTGAAACTTAGGCGAATTCTTGTACTTTGTAGAATTGTTAGATATGCTTTTGTTTGCATGCAGACTTCAACGTAATGAGTATGATAGGTAAAGAATTAATTGGAGAGTTGTCTGTGATATTTGGAACTCTTCTAATACCGGAACATTGCAAGACATTAAATATGAAATGGAAAAGATTTTTCTATCTGACTATGTTAGAAAGTTGCTCATTTCTTGAACTATGTTGTGTGTTTCATTACTTTCAATAACAGAAGGGAGGAGAGCTAAAAATTTTCCAAAACCACACAGTAACTTGTTTGGATTGCTGTTTAAAGGAATCCATCACAAGGCTTTTGAAATTATCTTTCCATCTTGATGTTTTGTTGGAGGCAGCAAGAAGGCTACTTGAAGATGAGTGTAGAAACTTGCAAAGCTAAAGGAAAAGAAGACTAGACGTCTAACAGCACGCATTCTCTTCCCGAAGAGCTTTTCCTAAAAAGTCAGGAGAGAGAAGCTGTGAATAGAGTGGGTGGGAATCTACTGAGCTATAGCACTAGGTATGTGCACCAGCTGTACTGGGCCATGTATTTGTATTCACTTCTAATCCCAAGTATGTGATGGAGACTTTTCTATCATTTGTTTTGGTTATAGTGTATTTGTGTGAAAATGTCTCTTGGCCGCAGTATTGCTTTTGGAAATGGGCAGCAAGCGTGGGAAATATGCTGCATATTGCATATATGGGGATAAAAATCAAAGTATTAGGCTTAGCTAATTGATTTAAACCACAAGTAGATCCCTTTTGTTGTCAATATGTACAAAGTGTTGTTAATCCTTGGTTCAATTAAGCTATTTAGCTACTTACATCTTCCTTACTGTTCTAGAAGCTATGTAATTCACAGAATGGATGTTATTCTGGGACTTAGGGGCCTGATTTCTTTGCCTGCTTCTGTGGCCTGACTCTGGAAGTTCGAACTGTTAGCATTGTGATGTAGTCGTCAGAGTTAACAGCTTGTCTGGGTTTTAGGGAATCCAGAAGGATCACCCTTTTCCTGTCCCAAAAGTCAGTGCATATCATTTTAACTGCTGAGGGCTGTCTTGTGCTTTTTCTTCAGTGGCGAATTCACATCGCCATTCCACAGACTGCTGTTTTGATTCAGGCTCGTAGGGGTGACACCTCATCTTGTCACCAGTAATGAGGCAATCTGGGAAGCTGTCACCTTCAGCCTCTTGTTGGTTCAATAGGTGCTGACAAACCTGCTTACAGTGTCCTTCATGTTCCCATGTGAGCATTCGTGGAACCCACCTAGGGTAACTGCAACATTCTAACATTGCCACCATTGTTTCCAACACATTGAAGCCAATGTTCAGCTCTGTACACAGTTCCCTGTTCATAATCTGATGATTCATGTGGATGAGCTCGTAGGGACGCTCTTCATTTTGTTGTGTGATGGCTGTGCATGGCTGACCAGAACATGGCTTGTCTTTCACGTCACCATTGCCACTGCTGAAACGCACTGCCACTGCCCCTCACTGCGCTCACATCCGCTGTTTGGTCTCCATCAATGTTCAGCAAGCGTCAGAGAGCGGGCCATTGGGTGCAATTTCTTCTGTATAGAGGAATTCAGTTCCCCCCTGGGCTCCATCTGCATGCCCATGTCAGAGGCCATGGGGTCAGAGTGCCCCTCTGCTGCCATCTGTCACACGGCCACAGCATGGGACGGGAGCTGGGGGGGAAGGTTCAGCTCTGCTGCCATCCCACCAACAGCCGCCTCTGGCGGTGTGGGCCAATGCAGTAAAACAGGAGGCATTACTTTTGGAGCATCCCTTGTACATGCAATGCCTGGTAAAAATACCCTCTTAGGCCTGTAATGAATGAACGGAACACTTTGGATATACTGAATAAGTGTTCAGTTATAGAAACTCTTTGTCCTCATCCTGCTGTGTGACACTGTGCAAGTTGCTTTGCCTTTGTTTTACCTAAAATTCTTGTTGTATTGTAAATGTGAGAGGCATGGATTGTTTCACAGAATGAGATTCTGCAGAATCTGAAGCAATAAGTTCCCAATCCTTAAATACAAATTATCTTATATAACTTTTTATTTATGCATGGCCTCTGTTTTGCTGTAGACCGTATATTTTAGTTATAGAAATTTTTTTTTCAACAATTCTGAGTATGAAATACTTTATTTTAAAGAGCAGGTGAGACTTCCATCTGGTAGCAAGCCTCCAGGTGGTCGGGATTCCAGAAACCTTCTAATATTGTCTGATAAAAATCCTGAGAAGGACTTGCACAATATCTCCAGTAGTCCTTGTTATGTTCAGGTCTCCTAGGCATCCTTTCTGTGAAGTAAGAAAGAATTTACTTCACTTTTTGAAGAAGAATATGGGTGAGAAACCAGAAGGTCTTTGGAGATATTTTTCTTCTGTCTCTCTCTTCTGTGAGACCACATTGTATATTGCTAGTTATATTTAAATGGAATTATTTTCCTTTAATTCTGATGTCACGCTTCATTCAGGGTTAGATCATCTCTCTCTTTTTCAATATTTATAATTATACCCACTGTTAGGTTAAATAAGGTGTTCTTGTGAAAAACTGTTTACTTCTGGGTCTGCTGCTATTTATTACTACCTTGTCCTTCTGTGCTGGATGGATTATTAGTGTAAAAAAGCATATTATGCTTATTGCTGGTATCTGTGAAGCTGATTCTACCAATTTTTGATGTGAACTCCGAATCTCAACAAAATGGGAAGCTGAGCTCTCGGTTGGAATAGCATACAAATTGTTCCTTCTTCTAAGTAATTAGTTCATGTCTCTGATTTTAGAGAAATAAAATGGGAAGTCCTACACAATGCTGAAAGGAAAATGCTTGGAAAGAACTTGGAAGCTAAATGACAATTTTGCTGCCTGTTGTAGTGTAAATTTCAGTGTTTTTTTTTGTTTGTTTGTTTGGTTTTTTGTTTGTTTTTTGGGGTTTTTTTGTGACTTCATCTAAACTGTTAATTTCTACATTCAATGCAAAATAACAGTCCTTGGTTTGAAAGTTAAAATGACTTAATTTATTGGAACATTTACTCAAGAGAAGAGCATGGCGTTTTAGTATTTCCAGAAACTGGTGGGTAGGATTGTAAGCAGATTTTGCAGTATATTTTGGCAGTTGTTGAAACAATATAGTTCCTTGCCTTTGGTAATTTCACTGAAGACGAGAAGGAACATTTGTGGTAAGAAAATTCAATCTTTTATTTTTTTTTTTCTTGAAATACTTAATCAATCAAAAAGTTGGGAGGAGGAGAGCAGGGGCTGGGGAAAATATTTTGTAAATGTTAATTTATGGATATTTGCTTTATAGGGAAGGATGAAATCATACCTGATATAACACAATTGTAGAACACATTAAGTCTGGGGTAAATTTGACTCTCTTTTTTTCAAGCTCATAGATATTAAAACTCAGTGTTACATAAGCAAGTACAAAGGGTTGCCATTAACACGAACAGAGAAACTCTGCGTTGATTCTGCGGCTGATAAAGCTAATCCAACCTGACACCACCTTGTGTCACGTTTAATTGCTCTCAAGTCTACCAGCAAAGCCCTTAGGTTAAAATTCAGAACAATTTAAATTTTTTGTTGTTGCAAATAGATGCTGAGAGATGCTATAAAACTTCAGAATGTATGTAGTTGAGCAAAACGTTGAAGATTGTGTACATTAATGTACTTGGATCTTGGGCGTACCTTGAGTGTGGATGTAGCCTGGGCAGAGGAGAACTGTGAGAGACGTGTGCAGAGCAGCACTGGCTGACACCCTGAAGAATTTCAGACCTGGGAGTCCGAAAGAAAATAACTTTGTGTGTAATCTGTGTCACTGAAGTATACCCAAGGGGAAATGTTAGCTCCAGAGCACTTTTTCCCCATCTTTTTAACGGGGACTGGCAGGAGAAGAAAATTCTCTTCAGGAGTGGAGGTGGGCAGTATAGGAAAGAACTCTGTTAATTATGTTATAACTTCAGGGGAAATTTTAGTTGATTAACCACAAAGCTAGCAAAGCTCTGTTTTGATTAATGTAGAGCTAACCTGAAAAGTGTGGCTATGTAAGGTGCTAGTTTTGGGCAGTTAAGAGCTTTACTATTCCATCGCTTCCAAGTGCTTAGTTCATATTTAGACTTACTGATATTTCTAATTATGAGAAAATAAGCACCATGTGCACAGCCCCAGCCTCCACAAACCAAGGGACCTCAGCTGCTCCTCATACATCTTTCCCTCTAGACCCTTCACCATCTTTGTAGCCATCCTTTGGACACTCCAGTAGTGTTATGTCCTTTTTGTACTAAGGTCCCTTCCACGCCAAGCCACTCAAGCACTCCTTTCGCACTCAGAAGAAAACCAGGCAGCTATTAAGGATGAAATCAAGATATGAAAGCCTCTCTGAAAGTAATGCCTCCTATTTTCTTCTGTTGGCCCATGAACTCAGAGATGGATGTTGGTAGTATGTTTAGAAACAGAATTTTGATTGTTCTGAATTTCTCCAGAAAGTCACACAGAAATTTCATACTAGAACCTGACCACTACTTCAATTTTTGTCAGTTATGTTGTTTTTTTACATGAGATAGTGTCAGACTCACTGATGATACGGTGTGAAGTATCCAGTCGATAGAAGAACTTAACAGTGGTCTCTCAGAAAGCAGCTTAATGAGACAGTGGCCCTTCTCAATACAGGAACTGCATTTTCTTCAGTCCAAGCAAATTAAATTAAGTCTGAATTTTCTGCGGGTGGCTTGAAGCTTCACAGCAGGTTGATTCTGCACCTTCCTGTAAGCTAACCCAGAGGGAATTATTACCCATCTCTCCAAAATAAAATGTGCCGTTTAGGAGGAATCTCTTATTTGAGCCATTATTTGTATATAGTTATATCTAACATTTACATGCTATTGATCAACTGTTCTGGGTTTCTAGGGCATCTGCTACTCTTTAGTCATACTAGCATCTGATTTGTTTTCAATGCACAAAACTAAATTCAATTAAAATATTTTATTTTTCATTGTTTGTTTTTTCTATTTTTCTGTTCAGTATTTTTTCTAATAGCTTTTAATAAGAAGAATTTTAAGTGTTAAAATATTTGCTATAATGCGTGCATCCAGGAAGTCTTTAATCAACAAATACAACAGAAAAAGGATTCTGAAGGTCAGGTCTGTGTATGGAAAGAATAAGAGAAATACAAGTCTAGAACATATTGTGAGCAGTTCTTAAATCTTGCTTATAATGGTGAGCGATAGGATGTATTCAACTTGCTGTTGAGCAACTGTTCATCTGTTCTGCAGTATCTCCTAGAACCTGAAGTATGAAGTTTCTTCAGCAGAGATGTAAAGGAATAAAAAGGCAAAGGAGACAATGCCTTAGAACAGCCTTGGAGTTGTGCTGGAGTGTGTGGGAACCAGAAATAGGGTGATAGTGTAAGATTCAGACAGTTCTGATTCTCCTGTATGAGTGGTCCCGTGGTTCGTTATGTAAGGTAATAACCCTAGAAAACATTTAATTTTTCTGTGGTGTTTTTTTTAATCACCACTTGATTTACAGCACAATAGAATAACCAATTTGGGATAACATTTGTTTTGTTTTGTTTTCTTTTTACTTTAACTTATTTGGAAAATAATGAACTAAAAATTTCTTCCTTGAAGGAAGAAATATTACTAAGAAAAAAATGTTTCTGAAATATACTGAAATATACAGAACAAATAATTTCTGCAATACGCCAAATTAGCTTTGCTTTGATGTAAGATTTTTCCCTTAAGAAAAATAATAAAAAGACTAATGTATCCATATTCATTGAAATGATCTGAATATGCAGTTCCTCTGCGAATTGTCTGTGCTTTAATATTATCTAATGCTCACAGCTTTGCATCAGAAAAACAGATTTATCTCCACATCAGCCCATACGTTTTCTTATATTGCAGGTGACTACATCTGGAGAGATTGATGGGTTCACGTTTCTGTGTTAAACTGCATTTTGAAAGAAATGGACATCTCAAGACTGACTCAATGTTGAACAGGGCTGGTAGTGGCAAAGTATTAGAACAAGGTGTCATAGGTCTTTTTTATCTTTTTTCCCATAGTCTAAGGCGTGTATGCTATGATTTCTAAAAATAATTAGGTACTCAATGTTTACAGAAGCTGAACCTTCAACACATTAATAAAGCAGCAGATTCATTCTGTGCTTTAATTTCTCTTCATAAATCTGACATTACTTTCCTCTGTTAAATTTTGTTATGAACAATTTGGAGCACGTGTCCTGCAAATTATTTTAGTTCTGGTTGTGTTTTTTCTTGCTGTGAGTAATCTTACTTCTTTGCGTAGCACTGTTGAAGTGATCAAGAAGTTAGACAACATATGAACTGAAATGTTTGATTGTTGTACTTATGCAACTGCATCGATTGCTGCCATTTCTACCCAGGTCAGAGGAGTTTCAGTTGGAGATAACAAATATTGCTAGTATTAAAGGCAGCCACCATCTTTTCCAGGCCCTAGAGTGGGAGAACAGTTAACTTGCTGTTGCCTTTTTTATGTTAGTAGAATCAGAAAATGCATGTTTCCTCCAGCGCTGCTTTATGAACTCCTCTTTGCCATTCCCTTGATCCATTGCACCTAACAAAGGAGAAAAAAAGCCTGTTGTACAGTGATCCTCCAGAATATTGCTTTACTGTATTCTTGTTAAATCGGCACGGTCCTCTGCTTGCAAATAATACGTCAATTTGTATGACCACCAAATTTATCCATTACAGTTCTGCACTTTGTGTGTGGCCTTGAGGCATTTCTGATGGTTAAGACAGTATCTGTAGAGCCATGTTATACAGAAAGTGTTTTACAAATAGTTCCTCTGTGAGTGTCATTGATTTTAAAAAGGCTGGGAGTGATTGAGAAGAAATCTGCTATGGAATGCAAAATGTTGTTGAAGCTGGGTCTTGACATACACTTCAGTAAATAGTGTGCGTGATGTTTGAAGGGATCAGTACTGAGAATTTGTGGTATATTATGAATATTTGATTAATTTTATTTTTTTAATTGTCTGTGTCAATTTCTATAGCTATGAGTGCTATAGGAATGAATGTAAATCAAGGCAGTACTTCATTGATGCAAAACTAAGAATACAACACTTCAAAATGAGTTGAAATAATTTTTATTATAGTTGCAGAATAAAATGCTTTCAGTAGTTTCATTATCAGAATTTCAGTAAGTACTGGAAATAATTTTATTTCCAAACCTATGGAGATGAGCATAGTTCAAAATGAAGAAATGTAATTCGTTACATTTAAATTTGATTTATTTAACTTCTGTAAGGGTAAACAGTATAAAATGTCTGGGTAAGTTTAGTTGTAGATTTGTCAAGGCCAATAAAATTAGAATTCTTCACATTATAATGTTAATAGAGCCAAAATTTAAATAGCTATCTTAAACACATTATGACTGCTGTATCTGTTAGATAAAGTCCATTAAGTGCCAACAATGTCAGATGGTGTGGACATTTCTAGCTAAGAAAATGATTCTAAAATTACCCTTATCATAGACTTCACATGCATGGAGGAAAGTATAAATTGAATTTTTTTTTGTATGAAACAATAGTGATGACTAAAATCTACATTCTCATTCACCAAGAACATCTATGGGGTTGCTCCGAAAGTAATGCCTCCTATTATATTCTGAGGCGGATGTTGGTGGGATGGCAGCAGAGCTGAACCTTCCCCCCCAGCTCCCGTCCCATGCTGTGGGTGTGTGCCTGGGGCCACGGGGCAGAGCCACTGCCATGATGGTGCAGGCAGGGACAGGCCGCGGTTTGGGCTGTGCTGCGCCGTGTGGGGCCTGTGGGTTGGACATGCTTCATCCAGGAAGTCCTCAGGGTAAGAGAACTCTTCTGGCTTTTTATATTAAATGCACACTTAGCCAAGTTTTGGCTGCAGACCCAGAACCTGGACTGCCCAAACTTTAAATGTAATTTGGACATGAAGCGCTATGTGGAGGTTCAGGATCCTCTCTAACTTGCAGACAATTTGCAGGAGTGATAAGACGTTTTTTTCTTTTGGTGGCACATTTGTTGTGATCATTTCCTATCACATTATATCCATCTTATGTGACGCTGCAAAGTTTATGTAATTGGGAAGGGTAAAATAGAATAAGAAAATCTTGTCCATAGCACCATAATCTTTTTCATGGATTCATAGAATATCCTGAGTTGAAAGGGACATACAGGGATCGCTGCATCTGACTCCTGGCTCCACACAGGGCCACCCAAAGATCAACCTACGTGTCTGAGAGCGTTGTCTAAACATTGCTTGAGCTCTGGCAGCATGGGGCCATGCCCAGCACCTCTGGGGCAGAGCCTTTTCCCAGCCCCCACCTGACCCTCCCCAGGCGCATCTCCCTTGGGCCCTGTTGCTGTCGCCAGGGAGCAGAGATCAGTGCTGCCCCTCCGCTCCTGTATGCTGCCATGAGGTCCCCCAAGTGTGTCTTGGTCCCATATTAAATCCGTAAAAGAATTACGTTTTTAAGCTACCTTTTCAGTTTTCTACTTGGATTACTGTTTGAGCTTCTTTCTGTTCTGTTTGTTACCTGGTGCAAAGTGTCCAATGGCTCCTAGTGACTTGAGGTTGAGGAAATGATCGGTAGTATTGTATAACTACAATCCATAAACTTTCTTTAAGGCAAGCAGAACTGTAAGAAGATGAGTATCTGTTTGGATTACTTAGGATAAGAGCCATGTGGATTGGTAGCTGTTCATACAGCCTGTATTTTAATTCACTCTGAGGCAGAAGACTATTCAGAGTAAGATTTTTAAGGGGTCCAGACTGCAATTGTTTTCTTAGAAGCAAAAATAAATTCTCATTTCGTTAAACGAACGTGTTGTGGATTATTATTATTATTATTTTTTCCCCAGAATGGATTTAGCTGTCCTCGCTTTCTGAATGGGAATAATAGTTTTAAATTATGGTTAGTGGGTGTAATGCATTTCCTATCTGATGACTTTGTCAAAAGTTATGCTTTATCCTTGGTATTTTTACATAGTGTTTTGATTAAAATAGTATATTTTCCATAAAATGTAATGAATGTGATAATAACTATACGTAAATTCTGCTTTATCAAATAGTACCTAGTTGCTAGTTTTCTTTAACACTTTTCCTGTGGAGTTCTCCCTCTGCTAAAGAGTAAAATTTAATAACCCGACCCTTTCTTACCAGTACTCTGTGATAATATATTAATTATATGCATGATGTTGTCTCAGGTGTTGTACAACTATCCTAGTCGACTGATAACTGATCAAGAGTTTCTGCACAAATAGAGCCTTTGAATTATATATTTTTAGCTTATTTTAATGACCAACAACCGTTTGAGTAACAAGGAATTGTGTAGTTATGTTCCCCAAGTCTCAGTTGGGATCAGCATTTTACCCACATGACATTATTTTGATACTTTACCAAAGAAAGTGGCTGAATTCTAAATGTTTGACAGTATAATTTCTCTACTTGAATCCATTCAATGAGATCTTGAAGCTGAATTTTCCAACCTCGAGGACAAGGTGCTCCTTATTCTGTAGGTCTGTAAAGTAGTCGTTGATTAGGACTGCCTTGCACTATAGCAATGCAAATAAAATAATTAACATTATTTTTTTTTAAGTACAAAGCTCTATAACCATAGCATTGAAAAGTTGCATGTTTTGTTCTTAATGCCTAATGTAGTTTTTCTTGTTAGATAAAAATATTACTTATATAACACTTTTCCCCAGCCAGCAGCTTCCACTAAGAGGAGTTAGTACCTTGACTGATATTATTTAAAATTTCCCATGCTAATTAATTTTTTTAGACCGTTACATTTGACTTAAAACCCAAGTTGTGGTACTATTGATCCCTAACCATGATAAGTTTTTGACTATATAGAAATGTTTTGGATTGGACATTTATTTGTTAAAAGATCCAAATTTGAAAGATTCTAAAACATATTCAATTGAAGAGTAGAAAAAAATTGATTAAATTTTATTATTCATGGACAGCGACTCTAGGTAGACGCTGGAGTCTAAGCAATTAAATAGTTATAGAACTTTTACAAAAAGTGCACCAAATCTTATATTCAGTGATTAAAAGAATTTGCATTCTCATGGCTTGAAAAACTGTTGTACATTCCTCCTTCAGATATTACATCCAAAGTCCCCACTGCAATTCATTTGTACCTTCCAGAACTTCATTTTTTTTCACAACTTTAATAGTCCTAACTTTGCCCACATTTAAAGTACTTCAATACCTTGAGAGGTTCCAGATAGAGCTTGATTATTTTCTTTAAAATGCTTTCACAGTAATAAAGATCTTGACAAAGTGACAAGATTTGATAAAGATAACTCATTTGGGAACATGTGGGTGTTGATTTTCAGTCAGTACAATAGTTTTTATATCCAGTGTGTAGATAGCAGCTGTACCACTTGTGTTATTACCACATACTTTAAAGTAGGTTGATACTGTCATAGACCCTGGTTCGTAGTTACGATACTGTGGAAAGAGTTTGGCAGAAGGTGAAGGCCAAGTAGAGAAAACCTCTTATTCACTAAGAGCTTAGTATTGTTTAACAAGGAGAATTAGCCAAAGTTGAAAGAAAATTAATATATCTTAATTTTGTAGTGTTGCTTTCCAGTTGCTGTACTACAGTATATCCTCAGTATGGCATATTTTTAAAAGAGATTTGAGCAAAAAGAAAAAAGAGAGCTGTTTTTAGCCACCTGATGACTGACATTGTGGAACAACCTTCTAGCAGGAGTCATGAGTACAACAACCTGTGATTCCGAATTGTTTGGGGATAAACAGAGATCAGGTTTTGAATCTGACTGCCTTTTATTTGTCTTCCTACTACCATTTGGAAAGATTTCAGATTTGAGGAAGGGAACAGGGAGGGAAGCAACTCCCTGCTGGTGTTCCAGAGAGAATGTTTGTAAGGGCATGGCCAGTTACAACAACTCATTTTACTATTCAACATACCTTGTCACGTGCCCTTTCCTTCCTGAAGCTGCAGCCAATGTCCAATGTGTGAGATGGAAAAATGCAGGTTTTCGTGGTGACGTTGGGGAAGAACAAAGGAGAAAAAAAGTCTGTAAAATATATGCAGTACTATATAGGGATTTACAGTGGACTACTACATGTGGACTTTTCCAAGACATTAATTTAAATGGTTCTTTTCAAGTATAAATAAAATTCTTGACTTCTATTAAATGTAGGACAGTCTCCAATCACCTATTTAGGCATAAAACCACTACAACTTGTAATCTAAATGGCTTACATTCACATCAGCCTGTTAATTCTTCAGGAAGTTTGTATTGTATCCAGATATTTTCTCTTAGTTGTGTCTTTGTTGCTTATATTCAACACGTAGTACCCAAAATGCAGCATGCATACCCAGCTTGGTGTTTTTGTATCTGCTCACCGTCATTCTTTTGAAATGTGTATAACAGGACACAGGAAAAATTTCATCTTGGCAGAGTTGTTAAACACTAATTACTGCCAGAGCTGCATGGTCATATCAAACAGAATACTGCTAAAGTCTTCCTCACAGTAATTGCTTTGAAGGGCATGATCCTGTTTGGATGTATACTCTGACATTTTACTGTTGGTATCCAGAAAAAGCCACTGTCATGTTTTTATTGTTGTTTGTTTGCTTGTTTGCTGATTTTTTGTTTGTTTGTTTTTAAAAGACAAATCTGAGTGTATCAATTTATAACTCTTTTTTTGGAGGGAGAGGGAGGCGGGGATGAGTGGAAGAGTAGTAGACTCATGTAATTGACTTTTGGGATTGTCACTGGGAATCTGAAGAGTGGTAGGTGTTCTTTCTGATCTTGGTAAGAGCAGTCCTAAAGCCACCAGCGAAATACTGGATCAAGAATGAAGATCTATGTTCCTTGAATCACTCAACTCTCTTTAACATTAAATGTGCCTAAACTTCATCAGGATCTACATGAGAAGTCTTTTATCAGTGAAGCACACTTTTGTGTCTGTTGGCGTTTGTATAAGATTTTCTTTCACTAAAGCAGCTTATTGATGTTTAAATAGAGTTTCAAGTTGTACTTAAAGTCATCATATTAACAAGATTACTGAAATTATACAGATTTTAGTCTGATGCACATCTATGTCAGTTGCAAATAGGGCTTTAATGATGCAATTTAAAACTTTCAGTAGAAGAAATGCCAATATAGGCCAAGAATTAATTTTGAATCCAAAGAGGGAAGAGCAAGCTATTAATTAACTATGTCTAGCAGAAGCATTTCAGTAGATCCCTTTTAGTTACGATAATGGTTGGTGTTAAATGTCGGGAAATTGACCCTCCCTGTGCTGTGCATCAGTTACAGCTGCTGGGAACCTCATTTCTCTAACTGAACTACTTGCATATTTCTTTATTCTTCCCTCTCTGTTTTTTTTCTTTTTCTGTTTTTTTTTTTTTTTTCATAAATTTCAAAGGTCGGCTGTATAAGAGAGCACTGAAATCCTGATTCAGTTAGCTGCATAAGTGTAGGCCCAGCATTTAAGTGTACGAGTGGCCTCTTCAAAATCAGGCTCTTGACACCGCATGAGGCATTAGTACAGCAGGAACGATATGACACGTTGACACTGAGGGGAATAAATTGAAGATAGGAACCTTCTAAGACCTGGCTGAGTGCCGAGACTTGTGCCAAATATTTTTTAATAGTTGTATGGCACTGTTTTCGAAAAATCGAACACTTAGAGCACTTTTTTTCCTTGAAGTAGAATTGGTGACGTAAGGCAGAGGTGCAAAGCTGCCAGGACCCCACTGTCCCCAGCCCTCTGCAGCTGCAGGTGCCATCCGGCTCTCGAGCTGGGCTGCTGAAGGCAGATGTGCAGAGCATGGGGTGTCATTGCTGCAGCCAGACACAACACCTGGAAACCATGGCTTTGTCAAAATGTGGTTTGGGAAGAGATTGTGCGTCTTCATTGGAGTCCGTCTAGCTCGAGTGTCTCAGTCAGGAGTCGTGTTCTCTTTGGCAGGTTGTGTGCAGGGAAGTGGAAGAAGTATGGGTAGTTAAAAATTGTGTCAATGCAAAGTTTTTTTACTAAATTATTTTAGGATTATGTTAGGCTAGTTTTGTGAATGTGACTTAGTAAACAGTTCAGTCTGAAACTGGCCAACCAAAAATATCATCAATATTGAGGGTTTTTTTTAACTTCGTTTTATTTCTTCTTTTTATATTGGACTGATAGGTGATGACAACTCTTCTGATAATACATTTTTGACATAGTATTGAAAATATTTCCAAGCCATACTAGAATTAGTTAATTAAATATTTATTTATTTATTTATGGTGTTTCTGATATCTTTTCAGATTTTACATCACATTTCCTGTGGTTCAGTGATAATGAAGAGTTATGACACAATAAATAGTGTTATGGCTGTGTTAACATATTGCTGTGAGAAACCATGTGCTGGCATGAAATATTTTCCTATCAATATCATGGAATAATTGTCAATGTCTGAAGGAATTAAAAAAACATGATTTATTTGTATAAAACATATCTGAAGATAACAAAAAACAAAAATATTGTTGTAAGGTGTCTGTCTTAATATTCAAGTCCTGATGTAGAATTGCAGTGAGTTGTCCATGGAGAATTTCTGTTCTCCTCTCTGGCTCTACACTGTGAAAGAACTGGAGTTGCCGATGTTGCTGTAGGAATGTTAACAGCCTGATGATGGCACCTCTGCAGAAGCAGCCTAGGACAGTTTGTCTGAATCTGCCAAGAATGGGAAAACAAACTGTTCACTGTTTTGTTGAAGTTGTGAGTTTAATTTATTACTGTTTCAGCATTGAGGCTTTGATATTGTTTTTTGTTTGTTTGAATTCTCCAGAGTTCATGTTCTAAGAGCTATGAATTTTTTTTTCCACAATAATTGAAAGTTCAGGATTAACATTTCTTTACAAACGAGAAAAAGAAAATAATGGAAGAACTAACTGAGTTCTTTCAGAAACGTACACTGATATTTGCCTTGTTTGATTAGGATCTAGAAGAATGTTAGGAAAGTCATTTTTTTTTAAATTTCCTTGATATTTTGACAGTGGGTGTGTGTATATGTCTGTATATACCCATATACTATGGATATTTTGTGTGAAACTAGTATGGATATCCCAAGAACATTGTGCAGAACCAAAAAGAGAATAACTGCTCTGCTTACAGACTACTTCTGTGAAATAGCAACAGATGTTGACAGCTGCTTTGGGAGTCTTCAAAGCAGTAGTATTTTTTTAGGTGTTTTAGTTAAAATTAAGCAATTAAAGCAGTATATCGAAATCTAGTTGGCTTTGGTATGAAGGGTTAAATTTTAAGATCTGGTCTTTCTTCTGTTTGTTTCCCTTTGTCTTACAATGCAGCTTGCTGTTGTGGTGGGGAGGTTTTGATCTCCACCCATGTGTGGAACAAAGCACTCGGCTGTGTGGGTAGTGGTGCTTTTAGGTGGATTTTGCATAATTTGAGAAATCCTGCCTTACCAATCACAAAATGTGGTTGTTTAAAGGTCAAGCTATGAGAGAAGATCAATTGACTACATAACAAACAGTACAAAAAATACCACTTGAGGTAAAATGTATGCTGATGATAACTGAATAAGCCCTCCTGTGTATGCTAATCCTGATTTATTTTAATTGGTAATTAAGACGGTTTGTTTTATTGCTTGTAGCCATGAGCACCTGGAAGACTGACTAATCCCTTCCATGTGTTGGGGACAATCCAGCTGCTACTGTTGACTCACAATGTGGAAATTTTCTATCTGAGTGTGGTTTAATTAGTATTTTTCCAGGCATTTAAAGATGCCCTTTTCTTTTTCCATATCAGGAACTGGAACAGATTGTAAATGTTTTGGGCCTGTACCTAGCACGTAGGTTCAAGCAACTAGATGCTTCATGGATTGTGCCATCTGTGCACAAGAATTGTCTTCTATGTCTTGTACAGCATGTCTTAATACAGAGCTAGGAGCATGCTGGTCAGTAAAAGGTCTCACTGAGAAATGTATTTTCCTTCTGGAAAATTATTTTACTGGGAGAACGATCATTCCAAAGGCTTCAAATGATCCGTTTAACAAATCGTGCAAGAACTGATGTAGCATTTTAGATTTTCTGTTATTAAATCTTTGAGCTGCCTAGGCATTTCCTACATTTAAAAGTTTTCTGCTGACATAATCAGGTCTATTATTTGTCCAAGAGAAATATCTCCTAATATTTTATTGCCTGTCTTGTCATAATGGAAAATATGCAAGCTGCTGTTGTGACACCTGTTTTCTCTTAATTTATTTGAAGTTAGCTCATACAGAGATCATCTGCAGGATCTGATTTGGAAGTCTGGAGCTAGTTTTGTTTTCCTTATGTATTGTCAAGTATTGTTGAATTTGGGAGGTTTTGGTGCAAAAAGAGAATGAAAAGTTAGGGGCTTAATGTAGAAATGTAAGGGAGCATATGATAGCCCACACACAATTCAAATGCAACTGCAACTGTTATGCAAAATGTTATGATTTTTCTCATGTTTGTTGCATTGTATTTGAAATTACATGAGCATTCCTGTCAGAAAAAAAATGGAATTTATTCTTTTAAGAAAGCAAAATTAGATATGAGAAAATTCAAAGTGAATCCATAATTGTTCTAGACTTTAAAATGAATGCCACTTCCATAATAATTTCATGTGACTTCTTCTTACAGTCAGCAGAGAGCAGCAGTGCGATGACCTGAATTAGAAGGAATGGTTGTAAAGAATACTGGAAATAATTAAAAAACTAAATACTTCAAAAATAATCAATTATTGATGTTACACCTGTATAAATTTAATGAGACTTTTGGCAAAGGAAATGAGCAGAAGGTGAAAAAAAATGATGCTGACAATAAATTAACCATCATGGAAATCATTGTCAAAATGGATATTTACATACAGTGAAAAAAAAAAAAAAGTTAGAGCAGAGAGTAGGCAACTGAGTGCCTTAGGAAAATGGATGGGTTAGTGTCTGAGCTGCATAAGCTGTCCAAAATGACTATGCAGTGTAATTAAGATATAACATAATTAAGAGCAGAGGACAAATATTAGCACACAGACTACAGTTCAAAGAATAATTCTGCTTGACTGCATGCTGAATAGTCTGAAATCTGATTAATTCGATTTAACATTCAGAAATCGTTAATTACATCTGCTAGTAACTTACAAATCAGTATTGTTGTTCATATTCAGAGTTCATAGATACAGATCAGAACGTTAAAATATTCAGAGTCCAGGACATGTAAGACATGAAGTGTTGTTTCTGGTGTCTCGAACACAGTTTCTTTCATGTCTCTCACTTCTTCATTTGGTATTGTCTTAAAACAAAACCAAAATGAACGGTTTCCATTTTCATCGGTGATTCTCTTTCACCCACCCTCATTTTCTATAGTAAAAGCAGGAAGTAAACTTCTGTGGATAATGAGCAGATAATTTATATACTATTTATACGGATATTTATATAAATACCCGTGAGTCAGATAAATTATGCTGCATCTTTTCATTCCAGAAAAACTGCTACAATGCGGGATGTAAGCAGATGCTGTTGCCCTAGTGATTGCTCATGTGAGTCTAGATTGCACCAGGTCTGCATTTTGTATCGATGTTTGCATTTGTGTATCCAACTCATAGGGATAAGGCTACAAATTAAATGCAACCAAATGAAATGATACACATGCAAAGTGTCAAAAACGGCATATGGCTTACAGGGAGTAAGGGATTACACTGGAGTAGTGCCTTATAGATGATAAAGGAAATCTTAAGAAATGTAACTTTACACCATAGCGTACAATACACGAGTATAACCATCTCTCTACAGTGTTAGCCAATTTAATATGGAACTAAACTTAGAGACATGAAATTTCCAGTCTGCTTAGCTATTCTGGGTGCCTGTGGGTTAGTGTGCCCCATCTGAGATATGAGAGTCAGCAACGGGCAGTTTCTGGTAATTGAATTACTGATGTATCTAGACATTTCTAGTTTCTCTTTTTCATTTCTTCGGTATTATACACCAGAAGATGTGATCTAAAGTGCAGAATAAAAGCTGCCATGCTCCAAAGATTAGCTTCAGAGCTCTGAAAAAAATGCTTTTAATCTCAATTTTCATTCTGTGAAATTTTTTCAATATTTAATTATTCCATAATTACACATCCCATTACATTTCCATTTTGGAAGCAGGTGGTTCTTTAGCTGTTAGAAGTTATTTGTGTTTTAAATAGGCATTTTACAGGTATTTGAATGATGCAGACTGTTCTTTACGTGTTTCTGTGATGCTCATTTTGGGCTTTCATGTACCTCCAGAAATATTGCATGTTTCTAAAATTCTTCCTTTCCTTGTATAGCTTTAACATTCCTTGAGTCTGAGAATGATTTAAATTCTAGAATAAGCCGTTATGCAGCAAGTTGCTTTTTGAAAATATATGGTCCTGGAAATTGTTACTTACAGTAATCCAAAAAGCTTGCAGTGTATCTGTATTCTTTCTCTTTGTAGCTTTCATTGACATTGTTAGTACTGATCAGGATCCACAATTCTTGTTCTGCAGTAAGTGTTGTAATTGTCAACAAAAGAAAAAAGATTTTACACTGGAAAGAAAGAATTTTGAGATGCTTCCCACAGAATGGTAATTTTCTGAGTCCAGGAGCATGTGGAAATGAATTACAGGTGTAGAGAAAACCAAAGGCTAGTAGTTAAGCTGAGAAGTAGCTGGGACCTGTGAACTGTACACCAGTGATGACAATATTCCAAGGCCAAGAATCCTGAATGTGCTTATTTCTTGGACCACTTAGTTTACTCTGTAAAACAGGACATTGTAGTGTGGGACCCCTGGAAGCAATACAGAATGAGGTGAGCACATCTAGCACGTATTGGTGTGTGCTTGAGAGTGATGTAAACCTTCTGAAACACAAGGGAGTGGTGTTACAGAAAGTACCAATATATGCAGTTTGGGAAATATTTATTTTAAGAAACACTGGAGAGGAAATTATCTGCCCTAGATAGGTTGTATCTCCAAAATAGGGGCTAACTGTATCTATACAGGGAGAAAGGTAAACTTCAATGTTGAGAATCAGAGAACAAGATACAGACTTTAAGCAGGGAAGCTTAAAGATTTTTCATAACTTTAGGATGCAGATACCGGGGAATAGAGAGATCCACAAAATTGGGGTGCGTGAAAGCTCCTCTGGGACACAAAAATAGGTACTGAAAATCTTTTATTTTCGATATTTCAGCGACAATGGGTGATAATTTTAAAATGAACAAGCCAGGAATATGAATATGCTGAATCTTCTAGATGAATAAGAAAAATCACAGTCTGGGGAAGAGAAATGGAAGATGTCAAACTAAATCAAAACAAATCCATGTTATTAAACACAAAAGGTTGAGAAAGGTACATAAAAGATGCTTGTTCTTCATAGTAGTGAAGTCACTAATAACAAAAAATAATATTGAATTGTTGTGAAGACAAAGCTAACTGAAAACACGGATCACATGTGGAAAACAAATAATAACCGCATGTACCAGTACAGGCTGGGGGACGACCTGCTGGAGAGGAGCTCTACAGAGAGGGACCTGGGGGTCCTGGTAGATGACAGGTTGGCCATGAGCATTCCCTGGTGGCTAAGAAGGCCAATGGGATCCTAGGGTGCATTAAAAAGAGTATTGCCTGCAGGTCGAGGGAGGTGATCCTCCCCCTCTACTCTGCCCTGGTCAGGCCTCAGCTGGAGCCCTGTATCCAGTTCTGGGCTCCCCTGTATAAGAAAGACAGGGACCTGCTGGGAAGAGTCCAGCGGAGGCCACAAAGATGATAAAGGGCGTGGAGCATCTCCCCTATGAGGAGAGGCTCAGTAATCTGGGTCTGTTCAGCCTGGAGAAAAGAAGGCTGAGAGGGGACCTGGTCCATGTCTATCGGTATCTTAGTTGCGGGAGGCAAATGGAGGCGGGGAACCTCTTTTCAGTGGTCAGTGGGGACAGGACGAGGGGCAATGGCCTTAAACTGGAACACAGGAAGTTCCGCACCAACATGCGGAAGAACTTCTTCACGGTGCGGGTGACGGAGCCCTGGCACAGGCTGCCCAGGGAGGGGTGGAGTCTCCTTCCCTGGAGATATTCAAGACCCGCCTGGATGCCCACCTGTGCAACCTGCAGTAGGGAACTGCTCTGGCAGGGGGGGTGGACTCGATGATCTCTTGAGGTCCCTTCCAACCCCTGCAATTCTGTGAGTCTGTGATTCTGTGATCTTCAAAGTGCTTGGAGATCCTAAATGCCTTGGCATAGATTTAGTCAATACACAATGAGCAGAAACCTTCCAGCAATTTTTTTTCTTTTTTTAAGTAACATCTTCTAGCAATGCCACAGACCTGCATTATGAAGTAAATATCTCAAACTAATGTTGGAAAAAATAACTGTGGTGAAACTACATTGTAAATGAAACATGGAAGAACAGGAGAGAAAGATATTTCCTTGTCTTCTATGATGGCCTATCCTACTTCATTTTTAGAAAGTGACTAATCGAATGATTTAAATGAGTATATTACAATGCATTTTTTAAGAGTGTGTAAGCATAGAAACGTGTCCTCTCTCTCTTTCCAAGTGGTATCTTTCCTTGTTATTGGAGTTGGAGATTGTAAAACTTCTGTTCCACTCTACTTTTCATTGCCACTTCATGAGCTTGGAAGGGAACATATAGTTCATGCGTCTATGCTGTTATTTTATGCTCTCTTGCCAACTGTTTGAACTTGTATTTTCCACACATTTGCTGACAATACAGAGTACTTAAGCTACCTGAGAAAATCTATATAATTTTGGCTTTGCCATTTTCAGTCTCCAGTCCCCAGTCAGTGCATCAGCACAGCATATTGAACACAGTACTTGAATGCATTCTCTGCCCACGTACATCAAGACCTGCATCTACCAGCTGCCTGAAGTCAGTATGACTCTTTTGATATACCTCCCCATGAAATACAGTGTATTTACTGTTTTCCTTCATCTGTGGACCTGATTTGACTGATAAGCTTGAAATGCTTTGAGGTCAATAGCAGTGCATCTTCTGAGCAGTTTGCTGCGTAATGCCTTTTCTATCAGAATGGTTGTTGGATGCATTTGAATGCGTAAGGGGAAAGCAAGATTCTAACTGGCCCACAGAGAGTTGTGTAAGTGGATCAATGCACCTAAGCCACAACTGCTTTGTATTTCAAGCATGGCTTTTTTGGGATGTCAGACCTTTCAGTAGCACTAGAAATATGTGGCCAGCAGATGGGCTTTCTTATGCCTTCCACTTTGTTCCTTCTCAAATTGCTTCTTGGATTTGTACAGTATAATTCATAAATGAATCATGTTTGTATTAAATTAATGTCTATGGCTGCAGTGTTGTTTCTATAAATTGGTAATATAATCATATATGTGTCAGTATTCACAACTAGAAAGTCTCAGTGTATTTTCCTTGGTTGTAGTCCATTCACAAAAGGCTCAGTGATACCGCTCACAACTTTTCTGCCTTGTTTCAGTTGCCAGAACTGGCATCTCTGAACATTAAGCTTGCTTCTAGAATGTAACCTTTCAAGTACTTGGAAGGAATAAAGTATCATCATCAATTTGACTTATGAAAACGATGAAAAAATGAACTTATTTTGTAACTGCACTTTATTACTTGTCTTGCTGTGTATCTTCTGTCTGTCTTTCGTGAGTTAGGAAGAAACACACTGTTGATCCTCTGATGTCTGGAACAGAGCTTGTACGTTCTTAAGCGTGACTGTCAATGATTAAAAATAGGAACTGAAATTCTTGATCTGCATGCATGCATCTGATGGGAGTGAGGGGATGGAAGGGTGGGATGGAGCTGAATGTACTGTGAAATAGTTGCTCATCTTTACACATTGGGTAAAATCAGAACTTGGCTGGTTTGATTTATCTCGCTGTAAGAAAGAATAGAGCAAACAGCTTCATAAGGACAAAGCATTTAGACTAATCTGAGTTACTACAGCGAATCCCTAAAATTACGTTTAGAGAGAGTAGATGGATTACACCTATGAAGGTAAAGTAAAAATACCCCCAAAATAATAATAACAATAGTAATAAAAATAATAATAATAAAATCCCAACTCAAATTGAAGTGGAAAACAAAACACCTGTCCGCAAAAATCGCTCATCCCGTGTATCTGTCAGGTTTCCCATGAAAGATTTTAGGATACTGTGAGCAGCTGGGGACACCCGCGTGACCTTGCTGGTTAGTAAGATGTCTATCTGAACAGCATTCAGTAGTCTCAACATGTCCAGGATAAAGAGAATAAATGTAGAATTAGTTATACCCAATTGGACACATCCATTGTCTTAAGTGATTTTGCTATAGCAAATATTGCTTAATACTAGCATTCCTTCTTTAATACAGATTTCTTGGTATTTAACTCAATGTTACAGGATAATTATTCCAATAGATGCATTAATAGTGCAGACTTGGTAGAGCATTATAATCATAAAGAAATCAAAATAGACTTTTAAAGTATTTTTAATCCCATTTGACGCGCAGAAAATGCTTAAAGCAATCTGTAAATGGATTTGTGTGTGTGCATTCTGATTGTAATATTTCTTTCTAAGTCAGAAGCATAGAAGGAAACTAAGCGAGAAAAAAATCCCAATAAAATGATATGGCAGCATACAATGAAACTATTGTTTTTTTTTCCGGAGCAGTTTTCTTGGCTGATGGCACATCAAATTCTCAAGTTTTGTTTGAATGTGTTGATCTGTGCTCCACATTTTCTCTGTGATAGGTTTTATAATTTTGGAATGTTAAGCACCTCTTCAAGAGACAGCTACTATGTTCGTAGTATTTATCTTGCACTACAAAGAGTATGATGATACCAAGAGCGGAGCAGATGTCGCAATGGCTTTGTTGTGATTCAGAATAAGTTAGTGCTCTGCAATGAAGATCCATAGGTAAGAATGGTAGGATCCATAGGCAGAATTAAGTGAATGCCAGCCATGTATAACCTGGTTTTTTAATTCATTCTTTGCTCAAGATCCATTAAAAATCATTACAAGGTTCTGAAGATTCTCCAAGTATCAAGGCCCATTGGCTTACAGTGTTTATTCATAAAGTGAACTCCTGTATGGTAGCAAGTTTACAGATGAACCAGAACAGAGTATCAGCTCTGTGGAAGATGTGCTTCAATATCTTCCTCTCTATCTTAAGTCCTTGTGATAAATCAGCTGTCTTAACACAGCTCTAAGAGCTTTGGTTTTTGCATGAACTATCAGGTACGTAGCAGAACTAAAATAGGAGCATATGGACAATTTTCAGAAGTCAGACACTTGACCAGAAAGAAACCTAGAAAATCCAAGCACAAACAAAATTAATTAAAACTAAGGAGCAACAAAGGGCCTTTTGACTAATATTTTTAGAGACAAAAACTATTTCTCTGAAATATGATTGACTGTCTTTAGAAATCTTGAATTTTTCACCAGGGAAATTGTTCATTTTTTTCTTTTTCTAGATTTTTATTAACATAGCTAAGAGGATCATACGTATTTACAGGAGGATGCTTTTGAGTGAATGAGTTGGAGGAACATATGTTCAAACACATACTAAGATCTAATTTGCTGAATAATCGTGCAAATTACATATCAAGATCCTAATTACATCTTCAGAACTTCTCCATAAGTGTCCAAAAAGGCATGTCATTGTCCTTCTTGTTCCTTCTTGAAATTTCTGGTGTGGTAGGCAGACAAAGATTTATAGAAGCAGAGAAGCAGAAAATACAGTTAGGCCAACTGTTCATACTTGAAAAGTGTTGACAGACATAATTAACTGCTAGGGTGATTATACCAAGAGGTGCTTTCTGGTGATAGACGGCAAAGAGAGAGAAATTGCAAGAAAGAGCAGCATAAACTGCTAAGTACCAGTGAAGTTGGGTGGAATCTGCACGTACAGATGAGGTGTAGGGAAGGAGTAGGATCAAAACTAATTGAGCTGACAGGAGGCCAGTCAGATCCAGCTGTGGGCTGTAAAGTGGGGAAGGGTACTGATGGAGAAAAGATCTCTCTGGCAGCGTCACTCAGATGTGATTTTCAGAATCTAGAAAGGTACAACATGGGCTGATTTTCTTCTTGGCTACAATTTCGTTTGTACAGTGGATAGTTTTGTAAATGGATGTTAGAATTGGCTGAAACATTTAAATTTTATCCAGTGCATTTTTTGTCAGAAATCATGTTGATTAATACTGCTCATAAAAGGGCAAGACCACAAGCACAGCTGTATCTGAAAATGACTAAATTTATAAAAAACATTAATTTCAGAGATTTCATTAAAAGAAAAGTACTTTCTGCAAATGTATTCAATTTTGCACTTGGTTATTTATAGTCTGGGTGTTACATTACTGCTTTTGAAAGGATAGCTGCCCTCATGCTGTCATATTGGCCATGTCTTTTTGACTCTGTGCACCTCTGTCAGAATTGGCAGTGACACTCCATGTAGAACAGCAGTATCTAGCTTTGTTTTAACTCCCTTTGTTGATTCTGTGGCAGAACATAACCAGCAACTGAATTCTAGACATTGAGATGAAATGAGCACGGTAATGAAGACCACAAGTCTTCATATTTTGTGTTCAGCTCACAAAGCAGTTTCCTATCCAAAGAAAAGAGATTACAAAGAAGAACACTACAAGCAGGACAATTGTCTTTTGCTGTTCACGGACTGCCTAGGTAACCAGCAAATAGTTTGGCATATCCTTTACCCTTACATAAAGACAGTAGAGTTCTGCTGTGCATGGCATCACAACGCAGTAGCATTTGAAGTGATTCACTGTGAGCATGTTGTCTGAGTTTGGCAAAAGCAGTAAAATTGACAAGTAAAATTAAACCCCTATGTGATTCTCTTGAATACAATGAACCATATTGTGAATGAGATTTGACTCAGTGTCTGGAAGCAGAACCTGGTGGGCCCTATTGAATGAATGGGTACTGATTAAAGCCTTTAAAGATTAACAGTTCCTGTTCAGTGTTGTTTTCTTCATTTTCTAAGCTTATTGTATTGCTCTGTGTTCCTGAAAATAATAAGGATATTCCTGGTGTAACACTCATTCACAGAGACTCAAATCCAGTTTATTCTACCAGTCTCTTGGCTTTTTGTTTTTTACACCTTTTTAGCCATATATTTGGCATATTTCATGGCAGTACTGGAAAAGCATCTTTTCTGCTTCTTTCATTTTTTGTCCTCTGCATGATGATCATCTTGTAAGCATTTAAAGAAATCCCTGGCTAGAATGTTAGATGATTTTTATTCCTGTTTCATTAAATCAGTGAAAGAAAACAAGCGTTATTTAAAATGTAATTGAACTTAAACAACAACAGCAACAACAAACGAACAACCAAAAAAATTAATGGTGCTGAGCAGTGAATCAGTGCAATTGACCATTTACATTTCTTTGAATTAGTTAAACTTTCCACTGAAGTCTATTTCAGCTACAATAGGATATGATATAGATTAAATTTTGCAAGGCATAATTTATTATCTATTACAGCAGCTTTCATTGTGTAGCAAGTCAAAATGAGTCCTGTAGTTTAAAATCAGGGTTTTTTTGGATATTAACATCTCAGTGGCTGTGGAATTTCTATTATGATCATTTTGTGTGTTTTAAGCAAACTATAGAACTAATTTTGTGGCAACATAAAAACTGCTCAAAATATTAACAGTTTTCGACTGTGATTCTATGATGATTCAACTAACAGAGAAACAACAAAAAGAAATCATAAGCTGTCAGAAAAGCAGAACATTTGTACATGGTACATAATATTTAAAAAAAAAAAAGGTTGCATTAATTATGTATTTCACCAGTAAGCACTGCTGGTACACTTCTGCATTATAGTGCCAAGTGAAGTTCAATGGCAGTAGAAGGTCACTAGAGAATGAGTGGATTCCAACACTGCTATTACTTTATGAGCTATTGCTCATTTTACCATTTGAATATTGGGAGAAAGAAATTTTATAATCCTGAAGTTATTTGGATTAACTGCTTAGAACCTTTTTGTAAATTATAATACTCTAAAACATCTCAGTTCTACTTTTTTGAGCTAAGAAGAACTTATCAAACAAAAACACCGCATGCTGTACACGTGCCAAAATAGCTCATGGGAGGTTTGAATACCTCTGAATGGCGTGGTGCCAGAGACATCTTGAGCTGACTGTGCTGTCTTAAATTAATAAAATCTAGAAACACATTTTAAGCTTAAAATAAATATCTCGACTTTATAAGGTTCCTTTTACTATTTATAAACGAAATAAAGAGATGTTTTAGTGCGGTCAACCAATGGGTTTGAGACAATATTGCCTACTTACCTCTTTTCTGACCTAACTCAGTGAAAGGATGAAGTGGATGCTAAAGTCCCGATTACGTACACTCAGAACGTGTCTTCTCTGGGTCTACTTCCATGTTTCGTAGATGACTTTGTTTTGAAATAGGAATGAAAATCTTGCCCAATAGGAAAGGTGCATGGGGATTGTTGGTTATGGGATATTATGCAAATAGTTGAGAATTATGGACAGTTTATTTACTGTAAGTCAAAGTTGTATCACTATAACTACATTATTTTGCATCTAGTATTTATAGGATATCAATAAGTCCCTGTGGCTCTGGTAATGAATCAATAGATCCTAACAGTTGTAAGTGCAGGATAATTCTCTCTTAGCAAATGAAGAGATATTTCCTAAGCTAGAAGCGTTTAGGCTCCAGAAAGAAAGTTATGGACCGCACCAAGTTGTCTGAATAATTTCTATGGGAAATAAGTGTAGACTCTCCTCTATTGTCAGTCAGACGTGATTGCAAAATCAAAGCAAATTTTCCAGGATATTTTTCCCTTAGAAATTCAAGCCAAGTCACGAGTTTCCAATTCTGTTTTTATTCTAAAGCTATGGAACAATCCCAAAAGGGTATGTACAGCACAGCTTTGCTTTTCGAGCATGGAATTATGTGGGCTTCATTTGCATTGTCGTAGATTTATTCTCACAGAACTCTCATTCTGTATACATGAAAAGATCCCCATTCAACTACAGACGTGCAGAGGTGACAGATATGGACTAGGTATTAATTAACTGCACACCAGAATTGCTCTGAAGTCACAGCTATTGTCATATCTGACAGCTGGATTCCACAAAAAGAGCCATTTCCTATGCCCCTGTTTAGAAACCTAGACTTTAAACATCAGCATCTTAATGCTTTTCACAGAGAGAAAAATCACTGTTGAGAAGCTCAGTTATATACCTTAAGCAAAATATATGTACAATAAGAATAAGTAATCATGTTGTCATACTGCAAACAAAGTCTCTCTGAAAGATTATGTTGCTGATGTTAAGCGCTCACCAGACTCTTTCCTGTTTAGTTTTCAGTATCTTTATTTTGGTAATGTCATAGATTTTTATCCTTGATTTTATACATAGGAGCATTTAAGTCTTTCAAATGTTTCCCCATACTTTCACCATAGGGACAGGATTTTTTTCCTCAAGGAAAGCTTAAATCCAAAGGACATAACTTGATTCCAGCTGCCAGGATTTTCTAACATGTGAAAGTAATAATTAAGCTCCTTATCATAAAGTGGCATCACCAGTTACCATCAGACAGCTATAACAAATTCTAGCATGACATGGACAACAGAATTGTCATGAATAGCCATGCCTGTGGACGTTTTAGTAATAGGCCTGAATAAACTCCTGCTCTAGTTGACAGTGATCATACAATGGGACTAAAGACTATGAATTTGTTGGTAGAAAGCTGCTAACTTCAGATTATCTTCATTGACTTCAGTGGAAATAATCCTCCTGTAATGGACAATATTCTGTAGTATTGTTAGCAAAGGAATTACATGAGTGAAACATGTTAATCAGTTCTCAGTACAGAATTTGGCAGTGCTAGATTATTGACTGGACTTGGTGATCTTAGAGATCTTTCCAGCGTAAACAATTCTGTGACTTATTCAGTGCTTAGAATGGCATGACTTCAGCTTTGGATCTCTGGATAGTATAATAATATAAACAATAACATGAGACTATCTAAAGTCTTGCATTAAAAAAAAAAAAAAAAAAANTAAATAAAAATTTTGAATAAAAAAAAAAAAAAAAAAAGACCAACAAATAGAAAAACTAAGCCGCCTGTGGATCTCCAGCCCAGCATTGCCAGATTTTTAACTTGAGATCACAACAAAACAAACCTCGGGAAGTAAGGGGCTTGGCCACCTATACTTTAGACTAAAAACAACCATCTATTTACTAGTCCTCTGCAATCCTGAAGTAAGATCACTCTTCGGGTACCAAATGTTCTCCATGGCTTCCTGTAGAATTAGCATTGCTAGATTTTTCTTCAATGGTATAACGAAACTTGTGCATTTGAATTTGATGTTATCAACATTAAAAAGCTGAGGAACAGCAGCGTATCTCCTTGAAACCTAAAGGTCCCAGCATAATTTTTTGGCTAGCTTAGGAGTTTTCCACTCAGCATGGAACCACTCTTTTTCTTCAAGGTGTCTCATGCTCCACGCATTTCTGAGGCTCTTGGCTACCCTGCTGTAAATGCCTACTGGTAACACAATACCTGAGCTCCTCATGCACCTTCTGAATCTGGCCTTAGATGTCTCACCATTATACCTCCCAGCTCAAATCTTGTGTACTTTCCTTGGTCCTTTCTCAGGCAAAAGCCCTCATTAATGTCAAATTAAAATGAGCGGCAGAGTTTTGCTCTCTATTATTTGTCAGAAATTCTTGACAGCCTGGAATTTGCACTCACCTCTTTTTGATCTTTCACACTGACACCTTCAAAATGGGAGAGCTTGTTAAAGGGTGCCAATGTGTCTTACATACTAACATCTATGTTCAACTGACTTGTGGAAAAGTATTTCAATAGCATTTGGCACCAAGTAACTTCTTTATGGTGACAATTGTATGCCATTATCTTTGAAATTATTGTTCTTGTCAAATGATGTGCCAACTGACGTGATGAATGTTTCTTGAAATCTCTTTGGAAAAAACTGCAAGTTCAATTACACGTACACATTTCAGGAAAGTTTAATGAAGCCAGGTAGGTAGTATTTCTCAGAGGTAGGCTTTTGTCAGATTTAGGTATCATGCATTCTATTGGGCTATGACTGTAGCTGAGCACAATGAATGTGTGGTAGGTGGAATGGTTACAATTTCTATAGCATACATTTCAGTGTTAGAAAAGAAGCTCTTCCTTCTTGAATAACATCAGTCTACTTTGAACTATCATGTACTACAACAGCAAAGAAGTAGTTCCTCTGTCCATTTATAAACTAACTTAATCTTGATCGAGACAAGCCGGGTACAAGGAGCTGCTGCTCTGTTTATTTCTTACCTGGAATGTGTCTGTGGCAATAGGGTGTAACTTGTTGGGTGCGTGGGCAACACAAAAACAAACGTAGAATAGTTTTTGTTGAACACAGTATCTTTTACCATGGTCCATGTAGCCATTTAAAGCAATAGCACCATCTTTGCACCGTTCTGGACTTGGCAAAATGTTTAGTCAGGGTCCTACTCTGGGAGTATACCGTCATGTTTAGAACATTAACGACGTAACTGTGACAAATTCTAAAATTTAAAAATCACTTCAGAGGAAATATTTCTACAACCTGTGCTGCTGTTTGCTCTGAAACAGCCATCTTAGATCCCAGATCCTTGCAAAAATTGAACGTCATCTTTGTCTCAGACAAATAAGCAATAATTATAACTGAGGAATGACAGCAAGCCATGACAGCCATTTTTCCAGGAGGATAATTAAGAATCAGGACAGAAAAATATTGCTGAAGGAGGAATACAACAAGCTGCACTACAACTTAAATGAAAAATGCTGAAACTTACATGTGGCTGTATTCTTGTGTTGTGTTATGCTACATAAAATTTAGTCTTCTCAACAAATATCCATCAACCTTTTTACCCCAGCAGCAGGTCACTGCCCTAAGAAATTGTGCCAGGAAAGGACTCTGAGAGCTTGACGTATTCCAAACTTTGCATCGTGTTTTTCTGAATCTAAATCCACTGTATGCAGAGCATTCTCTCAAACATTCTCTAACCTGTTCTTGGAAACTTACAATGATCAGTATTTCATAGCATCCTAAGGCAGCCAGTTCACTGTTCTAGTTGTTAGAAAATGTGGTGAAATCCAATCCAAGTTTTCCTTGCTGCACTTTAATCCCCCTGTGTCTAATGTGTACTAAATGAACAGAGAACTGTTTACTGGCTTTTCCTATGCAGTATTGAAAATTGTAATTGTTTTCCTTCAGTCTTCTTTTTGAAGTTAGTCTGTAAGAGAAGTGGCCAATCCAAAGAGAAGTTAATTGGAAACGATGGAGGTTGTTCAGCCAGTTAACTTAAGGGCGAGATTTGATGTCCACTGAAGTGAAAAGGAAAGTGATCCTGATTCAAAGAAGCTGTATTTTTAGCACAGAAAGTGCAGAAAGGGCTATCATTCGAGCTGCAGCCAAACATGCAGATCATTGGGCAGCAAAGAGCTGGCTAAGCTCAAATATATTAACAGTGTTAGCTGTACCATTCCCAGCCTCTGTCCAGCTGGATGGAGGGGACAGAATATTCATACCATCCAAGATATCCAGATGGTGTTCTTGCATTTTATTCCCAGTGCTTCTGCTGTCTGCTTATCTACTTTCATGGTCATGTTTGCCATCTATTTATTTGTGTATGTAAAGTTAAATTTCCTTGTTGTCTCCTCCCCCTTTATTTTCTGTAGTTGTTTCATGCAGTCACATCCATGAAATGCTGTGATTTTAATGAAATGTTTAATGTGCAAATGGGTGAGATAAACTTGGAAGAAGGCAGCTAAAAGCCAAGATAAATTTAAACAGCAGTCCTATGTTTTTTATAAGACAAATGATTTAAAAAAAGATCTTTGTTTAATCCTTGCTGTCCAAACTACGAAGTATTAATGTCAGTATCGTTTCAGCTTCCAAGAATACACGTGTTCCCTCAGCTATAAAACTAAGAAAACAATTTAGATACATAGAAAAATATAAGCAATTTGGAGTTAAATATGATGTGAATTAAAGGTAGTATACTCTAAAAAAGTATTGCAATATTGAAAATAATCATCCAAGATAAAAAGAGGGGAGTTGCAACTATTTTGAAAATATAAGATTTTTTTGAAAAGCAAACTTCAGAATTTAATTTTATGTGCACCATGGATTGTGTCGTCTTCTTGCTTCCTAAAAAATGCCGAAGGTAACTGCACCCTTTAAATGAGTTCTGTTAGTCTTTCTCTTCAGATAAGGATGTTCAGGAAACATAGATATCTCTTCCTTTCATTTCACCTCTCTTCATTTTACATTTACAGTTCTTTATATTTACATTTGCAATGACTGGGCAACTTCAAGCTTTCCAGGCGGCACAGCCTGGATTGAGTAGGGTGCCTCCATCCAGCGGGAATAGAAAGCCTCTGTGTTGGCACACAGATAACGGAGTGGTACGGTACAAGTACCACTTGCATAATTATACTTCAGTTTACTCTGAAGAAAAAGCAGCCATTTCCAGCTTAATTGCTGCCCTTGTCTCCGAGACCTCTGTGTCTTCCAAGTTCTTTTTCTCTTAAGAAATTCAGCTACAATGTAATTAGGAGTGCAGAAAAAACAAGCAACAAAAATGCATGTGTTAGAGGATATGCAGGCAGCCAGAGTACTTCATGCAGGTACACAGTATGAAAAAGTATTTTCACTTCATCTTGTGTGATCCAGGTTCATGTATGTACTAGGACACTGCAGTCTAAGTAAATATTACCTGTACTTACATATTAGAAAATTAAACTCAGTTTGAGGGAGTATTTGGTTTACAGATTATCAGTAACGTTTCCCAGACATGGATATTATCCATAGTTTGTTTCATTATCAGTGTAAAACTATCCTCTTAGTCATTTTCAATCATGGTACTTTGTCTAAGCCTATGGTATTCAGTAGGAGAGCAAATTTTCTGCAAGGCTATAGAAATGCAGTAAATATGGTTTATTTTTCATTAAAACACGGTGAGTTTTTTTAATGACTGTTTTAAAGATGCACTCTTATTCAGGCTGCTAGTCGTGTTGAAATCCTCACAGCATTCAGGCTGTGCAGTAATTGCATGCATCTGATGACAATAATACAAAACTTTGACAAAAGATGTAGCTTTGCTCTTGGTATATATTCATTGCTGCAGTGAACCAAAACAAAGACTTCTTTAATACTTTTCCATGTCATATTTCAGTCTTGTGCTTGGAGGCTAGTGAGTCATGTCAGCAGCAAAGCTAACAAGTGAATTTATATTTGTCCTTTTAGATTTATAAATGACTCTCCTTTTCAAGAGCTGCTAAGTATTCAGGAGGTGCCTGAGCTATATGGACTTCCTCATTAGGCTGATGAACTTCAAAGTGTTTGGGGTGCCTTCCAAGTATGAAAGGAAGACATATAATGCATTTCAATTGAAGTTAAGAGTAAAGAACATTTTTCGAATGTAATGTTCCAAACCATTTTTTTTCCCAACTCACAGAATATGTAATTTCTGTTCTAGCAAGTCACTCTATCCCCTTGCCATTTCTATCTGTAAAATTAAGTTTTTACTTGAGTGAAGGTGTTTATTGACCTCTTGTGTACCAGACTTTCCTCTGTGGAGGCCCGAATAGGTACATAGCCTATGAACGAATTCTGGCCACATTTTACTGCAGCAGGATGTTTAGCAGTCTTTCCTCGATTCTTTCATTTTCATGCCTCTAAGTTCTGCTTTTCTATGGTCTAACCCATCTGCCTAGGCCCTACTGGATAAGTTTAACTTAGACTGGTAACTTGTTATTTCATATGTAACTTCTAAAAGATGCAATTTAGGAAGCCTCTTATTTTCTGTTTTAATAAATCTCAGCCTGAAGAAAGATTACTGTTTAGCAGCAAGCAAGTAAACTTCAAATTATTCTTGGAGTAAAGTCTGAAAATAAGGCTCAGTTCTCTGTGGCAAAAGGTGTATTGGATGGGCTGTCATGCCACTGCCTTAAGATCATTTCAGGTTGGAGTCCAAATACGGTGTAGGAGCTGGCACAGTATATTTTCACACGGTAAAAATCTGTATTGTGGTTAAGACAACTTTATTTTTTATTATTTATAAGGAGCTTTGAGAGTACATAAGATTTCAAGATGAGGATTGAAACTAGTAATCACTTCAAAGGCCGGTGTTGTCAAAAAATAAATAAATAAAATATTTTTTTAAAAATTGCGCCCTAAGTTCTCAAGTTCCATGTTAGCTCATGGAAAGTGCTGCATAACTAGAAATGGAAGGCACTAGTGCACTGGGCAACTGTTATTCCATGAGCCTACAGAAGGCTGCTAAAATAGCAGAGACGAACCATTAGGGTATCTGTGTGTGTTTTCCTTCCATTTCTGTTTGCTTAATAAAAGATTTGTATAAATAAATACTAAAGGATTGGATAATACTGTTCTCTGTGGAGGCAGCAGATGTGTTCTGCCTTGCAACGAGGAATACTTGCCACTGAAGCTATTTTCCCTAAGTTCAGCTCTATGCAACTGGCTGCTGCCGTACTTGGAAAGGGTTCGTGCTTGCAGGCTGGTCCTTGAGGGTGTCTGTCCCTAGTGATCTAAGGCACGGAACAACCTGCTTACCAGCTCTCCTTCCTCATGCTTTGGTGTAAATGTGGTGTGTGTGTGGAGAGACTGCAAGTAAGTGTCACTGTGTAGTGCATCTTATGAATTATAGTTAAGAAAACAACTCATTTATAAACATTTCTTCACGAGAGGGTGATTGGGCACTGGAACAGGCTCCCCAGGGCAGCAGTCATGGCACCAAGCTGCAGGAATCCAGCAAGCATTTGGGCAGTGCTCTCATTCATGGAGTTTGAATTTTGCATGGTCCTATATGGAGCCATGAGATGGACTTGATGATTCTTATGGGTCCTTTAAATCTCAGAAAGTTTTACTTCTTTAGAGTGATTGTTTTCTTACAGGATTTTCAAGTACTAATGGTACTAAGAAAGCCTCTGGTTTTCTGAATCAAACTGTTAGATGCAAAGTCTTTCCTCTGGAACTGGGCTTATCACCTGAAAGAAACTGCAGCTTTTGAAGTCAGTGGCATGATGATGTGACGTGACATTTGCTTTGTGTCTCTTGAATTTGGATTATATACCACCATAGATACTATGGTAACCTATGTGACAGGGAAGCCTGACTTTGAGAACTAAAAAGCTAACACAAATTGAAATTTGAAAAAGAATTTTTTTCCAGACTATAGAAGCTGGCATTGATTATGAACTTTTTTTTTTTTATTTTTGTACCCCCAAGAATGAAGAAACAGGCAAAATGTATTTCATAAGCAGTCACGAACACTTACAATGCTGGCAATGGAGCATAAAGCCTACTGTCCCTCAGGTAAAATAACTGGCTTTCTTTGTGCCTATGGACATGTTAAAAGTAGCACTCTGCAAGAAGACAATGCAACATGTTACAGATTATATGGCATGTAGTTTGGTGAAATGTTATGTGATCTGACATGGCTTTATAGAGTTCATTGGAGTATAAACACTGTATAATATGATATGTTACTGGCTTTAAGATGAGAGAGAAGTCATCCTCTATTGAAGCTGCAGATATTTTAATCAAAGTTACGTGTTGTTTTCTTTTTAACTTTCACTTATTAGTAAAAGTCAAGTTCTGAGCTTGATTGACTGAGATGTGAAAAGGTGAAGATGATAGAAATGTGTTGAGATGTTTAGGCTAAATAGGTAATTCATTTTCAGCGGTGTTGTGTAGTATATAAGAAATCACTGACAATGCCTGTTGTTCTAATTAATTGGCATTCTGAAGGAAGGATAAATTATTTCTGCATTTTGTCCTTTCATGCTATGTCTTCTGTTCAGAAAGAAAGCTGAGTGAAAGACACGTGTTTATCTTCGCTGTGAATTACTTCCAATTTAAGTTGCGGGAAAACATGCGTACAATGGCACAGAAGGTCTATGTTTGAAATCCTCACATGAATGTGTTACCATTTCAGTAATTCCTCCTTTCCCTCTGCTCTGGTTGTGCTGTGCACATTGCTGTGAGTGCTGAATGTGTCAGCAAATGCTCGCAGGACGACAGTGATACCAGAATTGGTGTAACTGACTGACACTGATGAAATGGGAATTAAGTGTCCGCTGATCAGAACAATGTCCTGTTTGATTCATGAAACACTACAGGCCACAATCTTTTTTACTTCCTTAGTGCTGTTGAGGACTGGTTTTAATTAACAAATTTAGCAATTATATAAACTGAAGTGATACATAGAGAAAAGAGAACACCAGTGATTCTCAGTTCATGGGAGCATTCTCTGTATTACAGAATTGGAGCTTGTTATGTTGTTTACCTCTGGAAATGATCCTTTCTGTATTCCCTCTTCTCAAGCAGCAGCTTCTCTGTGACTGTGTTGCCTGGAGTGTTAAGATACGAAAAGGTAATCCTGTAGAAGTTGGGATTCAGTAGCTGTAGAAGAAAAAAAAATGAAAAATCCCACTAGGCTCAGAGAAAAGCCCAAACCCTATAATTAAGATAACACTTCGTTTGACAACTGAAAAGGTGCCAGACCTTCAGTCACTTTGGAGCTGGTGTACTTCCACCAATTATTTTAAATCTCTTCAGTTGCCAGATATTGTTGCTCCTATGCTCTTTGGCAGGACACCAGTGATGCTAATCTATGATCCCACTAAATGGAAAGAATAACTTAGCAGCAGTGTAACTGGTGCGTACTTTCTCAGTCCACCGGGATTAACCACAAGCTAAGACCATCATGAGATTGTGACTGTGTCTGCAGAGTAGATTATGGGCTCCATGATGGCAAGGCTAAACTGATTGTTTCTCTTATTTCAAGAGAAACACAAAATCGACATTATATTCAGGTTACATGCATGTACCCTGAGATATGCATATATCTCAGGAGAGAGGTCTTCTGATCAAATTCCCAGCTTGTTCTGAATTTTTACATATTGCTGCCGTTTAGCTGTATACAAACCAGGTATAGCACACTTGGCAAATTGTCTTGAGCACAAGTCTTGCGGGTTGTTCTGCAGCTGGAATAGTTTGTTCTTGCGACCTGGATCTGTGCTTGACAGCTGTTGGTTCTTAAGCAAGCTTCTGTCTCAGGATATGATTTTTTCAGTGAGATTTCTTAGATTTGCTCATATTACTGCTCAGCTCACTTAAACAAAATTCCTGACTTCCTTCCTTCCAAAGCAAGGAAATCAGTCTCTGCTTGTCACCCGGGGTGGTATTGGTGAGAGGAGGAATACTATTTGATTTTTCAGCTTGATACATAGTTTTGTTAGAAGTAGTCTGCTCAGACATGTTTTCAAAACTGATGCAGTAAAGCTTCATAAAAATAATGTGAAAATGTTTTGTGGACTGCAAACTGATTTTGTTGTTCATTGTTTTCCTACCTTTGCTGGTAACTAACGTGCCATGTAAGCAGTGAGCTAGGAGACTGTTGTTCTCATAGTGGATGATAAATTCAAAGTCCTTAACATAAGCACATTTTGTAAATTTGTTTCCTAATTTGTAAATTTATTTTCAAGAGAAAAACTAAGTTCATGTTTTTAAGCAACAATAAAACCAGATGGAAATCTTATTAGCTCCAGATTTGCAGAGGGAGCCCTGATTGGGAGCCCTGATTAGGAGCCTAATACGTAGATTAAAAAAAAAAAAAACAAGACACAATGTGGATTGAAAACACAATGAGGATAGTTGGTTTTGTTGTTATTGTTGTTTTTTGAGGGGTTGTTTGTTTGTTCATTTTATTATTTATTTTGATTTAAATGGAAGAGTTTGGTGTGCCCAGAGGAAAACACTTCATCATGACATTGTCCCTTACAGTCAAATAACTTGTCTCATCTAAGTTATGTGTATTTAAGTTGCGTGCTGTTACTTTTCCGTAGATTTTTGAAGACTGTCATTCTTTTTATATTAAATGTTCTTGCAAGGAAAAACTGAATTATATTAAAACTTACGTGAATCATAATCTTCTTACTGATGATGAGGGCTTTGGAGTTGGTGTCAATGTGAATAAATACAGACCTAAATGGGGTATGGGAAGACTTGTTGCTTCGATGTACAACCATGTTATATTTTCCTGCATCCTTATTTAGAGTGGCATTGCCTTTCAAACTAAATACGCAAAGTAGCACTCACTATGAAAACAAGTTTTCACAGTTCTGCTTCAGGGTACTGGAAGATTTATTTATGTTATATCTCAATTTCACATCTGAGACTGGAGCCTTGCCATCTGTGGTTAGCTGTGCGTTAAGGAGACTGCTGTCACTGCAAGTGTGTGGGAAGACGAGCAAAGTGAGTTGGAAATTATCTGCTAGAAATAAGACAGAACCACATCTCTGGTATAACTAAAGCCTTGGAGAAGTAGAGAATTGTGTTAAACTTCCATGACATATATACTTGTCATTTAATGTTTCCCTACCTTCAGCCCTCTATAGTTAGTCCCTGGTGGATGTTCTCCTGCACCCCTCTCCCCCACTCAATTCCCAAATAAATGGAGCTTTGCGTTATTTTGGAGAGTTAGCTGACAGTTTGAGAGATCAGCAGTGAAAAAAGCTTCATAGCATTGGACTCATCCTGATCAACAAAGGATATAAATAATATGGCTTTACATCTCTCTGAAAGTCAGCAGTGACTGCATTCAGGTCGAGGAGAAGGAGGCTGATAAGCCGCTCTATGCAGGGATGCCAACAGCTTGCAGGCCTGTGTGTACTAACTCTGAGAGGATACATAGGCCCCTCATTGAGACATGCCGAGCATGTCTGGCTGAAAATTGAATCGTAACTTGTGTCTGAGTAAGCTCCGTATTTTGTGGGACTCTGGCAAGACACTGATGGCTAGTGGAGCTTGAAAAAGTGCTGGGGCTAGACATCTAGTGCAGGGTCACTGCATTTAGCTAAGTAGAGAATTGACAGCACCTTCATACAGAAACGTTCAGACTAGGATGGCATGCGACCGTTTTAATTCCTGTTCAAAATCTGCAGAAATGCACTTAAACATTGGAGATGTTTAAATCCATTCTGCATATTCTCTACCATATGGTAATAAATCTTGTGGCTTTTTTTTTTATATATATTTTTTCAGCAAGAGATCTGTGACTGCTTGTGGAAACAATGTTTAAAAAAAAAAAACATAAATAGGAAAAATAACTAGACAAAAATGTCACCAATTTGATCTGACACTATTTGCTTAAACACAATATGCAATCTTAATAATAAGATATTGTGCTCATGTATTTTAGAGTAGAGCAGTTAATTACGTATATTCACAAAATCAAGTGACCTGAGAAATCAAGAAAACTTGTGTTATGATCTCCAGCACTGTTGCTTTATTTGCTTACATTCGTTTATTTGCTTACATTCATTGTTTCTTGTTTTCTTCCTCCAGTATTAGAAACTGGCTACTAGAAAATAGTAAGGGAGAAACATTCTGATAGCTTTAAAAATAATTTTAAAAAAAATGATAAGTGATGGAAAATGTAACAGAGGAATGAATAAGGAAATTTTCACATTAATATGTTTTAAATTAACTTTAGCCACATATTAAATACTTAGATATTGATATTGACAGAGAATTATAAATGTGTGTATTGGGAAGGAAGGAAGAGTTTTAAGCTTAGGATTCTCCATTTGTATTCGAAACATAATTTCTAAAATTTTCTGGGTGGGATGGAGATGGGAAGAAGACTTCTCAGTTTTATTTGCAGATTAAAATTTTAATGCACTAGTAAGCCTCATCAGAAATCATCTCCCTGTGTTTGTGAAGATGTGGTACGGGAAAAGGCACTTTTTGGTTGACATTCATTTGGGTTTGCTTGTCTTACACATGCAGCAGTCACCTGAGCAGAGTTCTAGGAGCACATAGAAAATACATTAGTTTAACTAACGTGTTGAATTTTTTTGATCTCTGCCTTACTTCTCACCTGAGGATTTATTTTTTTCAAAAACATTTTACGTGAGAATAAAACAATATTACATGTAGATCACTCTGAAAGTAATGCCTCCTAATTATTTTCATGGAAACTACGGCAGACAGAAAAAACAAAACAACATCATTTGATAGAGCAAATTCTCAGTCACAAAGCATTCTTTTTTCAACACAGCCNAAACTGAATTTTAGAAACTTTTCTGAATCAGCGCATAACTCTGTTATCCTCAGCAGAACAAAGGATGGACCATCAGTCAGTCGTAGTATTCTTTTACTTTAATACTTGATACCAGGAAACAGCAATCTGTTTCCTCTCCGAGCAGCTAATTCCCAGCCACGCAGCCAAGCAGGCTCCTGTCACAGGCAGTGCTGCTGCTATTCCCTCCTCCTGATCTTAGTGAGCAGGCACAGCAGAGTAGTTCCCACTTTCCACAATGATTAGGTCAGAGGCTGTGGCATCTCTACGGCCATTTCTGTGCTGGGGAACAGTGAGGTTTGTGGCTCTCCTCCTGCTTTGGTCCCTGGTTCCTGGTATAGCATGGTGTGTGCCCCAAAGTCTGGGACTTTAACCACCTTCTCTTCAGCTTCACAGGTGCTGGGATATTCTTTCCCACGTGAATGAATAATGAGTGATGCCTTGTATAAATTGTACAGAGTGGACTCATGCATACAGGTGGCTGCTTCGGTGGGTGCTTCAGAGCAGAAACTTCTTCCAGCAGGAAGGTCCACTGAAGGAAGCTCCTTAAAGTTACATGATAAAAAAAATTGTTTAAAGTTGCATAGTTCCTCCATAGGAACTGAATATGAGAGTCACCGAATGCCCTCATTGCTCTGAGCGGTACAGTCCTACCAAATCCATCCCATTAATTTAACTGGTAGTGAATTTCAGATGTGCAGCTTCTTATGTAAAAAGAANCAGCATAACACTGGAGGCATTACTTTCGGAGCAGCCCTCAGGTACATGGAGTTTAGCATTAACAAAACTGAATTTTAGAAACTTTTCTGAATCAGCGCATAACTCTGTTATCCTCAGCAGAACAAAGGATGGACCATCAGTCAGTCGTAGTATTCTTTTACTTTAATACTTGATACCAGGAAACAGCAATCTGTTTCCTCTCCGAGCAGCTAATTCCCAGCCACGCAGCCAAGCAGGCTCCTGTCACAGGCAGTGCTGCTGCTATTCCCTCCTCCTGATCGTAGTGAGCAGGCACAGCAGAGTAGTACCCGCTTTCCTTTCCACAATGATTAGGTCAGGGGCTGTGGCATCTCTACGGCCATTTCTGTGCTGGGGAACAGTGAGGTTTGTGGCTCTCCTCCTGCTTTGGTCCCTGGTTCCTGGTATAGCATGGTGTGTGCCCCAAAGTCTGGGACTTTAACCACCTTCTCTTCAGCTTCACAGGTGCTGGGATATTCTTTCCCACGTGAATGAATAATGAGTGATGCCTTGTATAAATTGTACAGAGTGGACTCATGCATACAGGTGGCTGCTTCGGTGGGTGCTTCAGAGCAGAAACTTCTTCCAGCAGGAAGGTCCACTGAAGGAAGTTCCTTAAAGTTACATGATAAAAAAAATTGTTTAAAGTTGCATAGTTCCTCCATAGGAACTGAATATGAGAGTCACCAAATGCCCTCATTGCTCTGAGCGGTACAGTCCTACCAAATCCATCCCATTAATTTAACTGGTAGTGAATTTCAGATGTGCAGCTTCTTATGTAAAAAGAATGAGAGGAATACAGAGGCATACCACAACTTTTTTAGAGGGTGGTGGGGAAGCTTTGCTTTTTTCTGTGTAGAATAAGTGATCCCCACTATTAACAGTTACCTGTAAAGAGTCTCCTGTGGGTCATGGCGAACAGGGACAAGTGATGAACACATTGTGCCAACTTGTTAGAAGCAACCACACTAAGGATAAACTGTGATAATTCTTTTAAACTTTTTTTTTATTTTTTTTTTAAACTAAAAGCACTGGTTTGTGTGGGAAGGGATATTTTCTTTTAGCTAAGTACAATTTTTTTTCCAAGCCTATACATCAAGGGAGTTTTCACTTCAAAGTTGTCTGCACTGAGGAATAGTAATATCTAATGGAACTGATAGTTAGAATCTCAGCTTTCAGATCACAATTGAGCTGAGATAATAGTGCCTGCAACTGTTGCACATCCTCTTTGATTTATTTCACTTTTGATCTTTACCACCTGCTGGACCAGCATAGCTTTGTGCATCCGGTTTCTTGCTGAGATGTTTTTAAATAAACAGATTTTTAGTATATACTGTGTTTATTTTCCACACAAATATATACTAAAAATCTATGTTTATTTTTACTTGATCATTATTCAAACTCACATAGAAATGACATGGATGATAACCAACCAGGTATCCAAGAAAAAAGAAACTTGAACAGAAGGAAGAGACCAAGGATACACTTAGAAAACAAATAAATCTGGTCATTTAGTTTACAATTTATTATGTTGGCTGTTATGCTGACTGTAGTGGAAGTTCTCTCGTACTTAAAGGCCTGGCAATGTACATTTTTCTTATTTTAAAACTGCTGGTGTGGAATAATTTCCAAGGTGACTTGGAAATCAAGGTATAGCGTTGTCCGTTGGAAATCAAGGTACAGGTTGTTTGCAGGGGTACAAAGCAGAAGCACAGCCTGTATGCCATGAAATGACATGGAAGGTGGAGCAAAATGGCCGAGTTTTGTGATCCTTAGTAGTTCCCTCAGCAACCTTAGATGCTGGTAACATCAGGGAGCTTGGTGTACTGACTCTACGAAGAACAAGGCTGGGATGGGAACTCGGTAGCGCCAAGGCACTGAAAAACTGTTTACTGCTATCCCTAGGCCAAAAGTCTGTTATTTCTTGACAAAGTGCTGTCCTTTAGGTGAACTTTGCCCATTATATGCTCATTGTAATACCAAAACCTCCATCCCAAAAGCTGCCTGCCTCCAAGGAGCGACCACTCCTCCCTGAGCAGGTGCTCTGAATTATTTAGCCTGTATCTTTAAAAGCAAAGTGGGAGAACCTTATGACAATCAGAAACAAAGGTATGCACGACTAGAGTCACTCAAGCTCTGTCTGTTGAATAAGAAATAGTATAAAAATGGCTGAAGAGAGGGAAGGTTAGGGGACATCACAGACAAGCCAGGAGGGCACTGCTGGCTGCTGGGGTCAGCTGACGGGCTGAACCTCTCCTTCCCCCATTAGGGATGCCTGTTGGGTAAGACTTGCACACTTGGCTGAGTGCTTCCCAGGAAGCTTAGAAATATCTCTACAGAGTTGTTTTATAGCTTAGCGTGCTTGTGGCCAGTCTCTGTTTCTCTTACTTCATTGCACGTGCTTTGCATCCTTCTTGGATAACCTCACATACTTTGCAGTGATTTTATCACCATCAATCCAAAACAGCCTGTAACCTCCTGCTAATAAACTGCACCTAAGCTAGCTGTGTGAGCTCCACGTGGGCACTGCCAACATTCCTTCACTGATCTGGCCTGGTTGAATGCTGCTAGACCAACAAAGGAGGGGTCGTGATAGCTCACTGAACACCCCTAGATGAGTTGGGCAGTGCAGTATTAGTGAATCCATAACTGTGATAGTTCAGATATACTGAACATGAGTTATAGTGCCAAATCAGGTGTTATTCACAGTGTTGACCTTTAAACGTGACGCCTGGGTAAATAGTAGTTGGCAATGGTGTTGGTGTTGTGATTTTTTGATATTTTTTTGCCCCTAGGGTTTAGACTTCATAAGTGATTTCAAAGTGATTGCACTTTTTAAGCTTGCTGAAGATTGGATTTAAATGCACAGGGTAGAATAGCTTCCATATTGGTACTACTGCTTCTTCCTAGCTGAGTATTATATAAATTCAGGAGTCAGGAGGAAACATTTGGGGGTTGTCTACTTGGAAGTAGGAGAAAATCCAAAGCCATCTTGATGGTGGTACGAAAAGCCTGTAAGTTTATGTAATTAGTTGCTGAGAAAATAAATACAGTTTTATCTTTTGAAAAAGAGAATGAGAGAATGTTTATTGTTTTTTTAATGCTATTGACTTATTTCTCTAACCAACTTCTTTTAACTTGTTCACTAAAAGGAAGTTTTTGCAGAGCTGAGTAGACTATAAAAAGAATTTAGTTCATGTATCTGCATTGCAAGATTTATCTATTTATTGCACGATTCCCCCTGTTTAAATAAACATGGCCACATGCTCATATGTGGCAGACCGTGGCAACATTCATTAATTTCAGCGGTCCTTCCTTTAAGTGTGGGTCTGAATGTTATCCACATTAGATCTGATTTAAAGCAGTGAAAACAGAGGTAAAAGCTGCTTAAGTTGAGAATTTGATCTGACAACAATTGTTGTCTGTACAGCAATATGAAAAATGAATTATCAAATTGAGATCTAACCATGATGTATTCATAGCATAGAAAGAGTTGTTTAAATGGTGTAGGGTTATGTTTAGTCAGGTAAAATAATTTTATATGTTTTATATAAAATATGCATATAAAATAATTTTTTTTATATTTTTAAAAAATTACAGCTACTTTCACTATCAAGTTCTTTTTCAGTTTGAAAAATCTCAAGCTATTTTTCCATGAGTACTCATTGTCTCAAAGAGCAGATTAAAGGAAGCAGGTTCATTGACTATTACCATCTCATTTTTTTGAAGTAATTATGTGGAAAAATTTCGTCCAGGAAGAATATTTGATATAAAATGAGTCAGTAGTAAGTCCTAGAGTTTCTGCTTAAGTGAGGGTTTGTCTCAATAAATTAGATCCTGCAAAGCTATAATCTTAATAAAATTCACAAATTGCTAGTGACTGTTAGGCTGAAAGTGTTATCCACTCTAGAGGGAAATAATTGTTTTCATACTTGTTTATTTCTGAATAACACGGTAATATTAAGGGTTTTTTGGATTTGATCCATTATACTTTTGTATTTGAAAAGGGATATGAACTCTTGAGTTACAATTTAATAACTTGGGAAAACAGATAGCCAGTCATCAAACATTGTTAAATCAATTCACTCAATCACTTGAGTAATTGTTTGAAAGATGCAGAATGTAGTGGGTTTATTCTTGATTTTTGAAACCCTGCTAAGCCAGGTTCTCTGTGATTCCTGAACAGGAATTTACTATGCACATGAGCTGTAGAAATCAATGAGCTGCTGTGCCCACATATCAAATCTCATAAGCATTGGTGTAATGTTAAGTTTATTAACAGGCTATTTTAAACCTCAGTGATAAAGCAGTCATGGGAGGCCAAGTATTGAAAAGTAGATTTTAATCACCATTTAGTAGCTTTTGCCTTTTCTTCATATCCAGAAACTTCCACTTCTGTATTGTCATGTTAACTTATTCCCCAAACTGCAAAGCCAACTAGAAACTCTGTGTATCCCTCTGCAATTTTTACTTCTGTATGTTTGTTTCCCAATTTTCAGACATTGGAAAAATTTATGAACGCAAATCTTGTTTACAAAATGGATTTTATTAAAAGGATGGTATGTGTGATTGAGTTTGTAAATGTAGTTAATTGTTTTAATAAATGATTAAGAATTCTTTAATGCAGTTAAGGACAAAGCACTTCATAAGAAGACTTCCAAAATGTCCAAGCCAACTTTTTTTAGTACAAAGTGCTGTTTAGGGAAAATTAATTATTAGAAATGTTTCTGGTGAATTTCTGAAGGCATTCATATTAAGCCCTGTGTTCTTATTTTCATCAAAAAAAATTAGAGTAAATACAGAAACAATGGTTATTAAGTATGTAGTTTGTGATGGTAAGCGATACCTAGCGTGTAGAAAGCAGAGACCATTCAGAAGTCTTAGATCTACACCGAGGATATAAAAATGCAATAGCACTCCATGGTCTGGAATAGATTATTCTGAAAGCTGGTGAATCAGTGAAGTATTTCATGGCTGTAGTATTCAATACATTTGTTGTGGGTTAATGAACTGTAGGATGATGGGCTACAAGGAATTTGATGCAATTCTCATGCAGGTAAACATGGGAAGTAGACATAAAAGCAAGCAAGAGAAAAGTTTTAGTATTTATTCAGGCAATGTTCTCATTTGAATTAAATTGATAGGTAAGAAAAGAAAAGCAAAAAAAATTGAATTGGAAACATAAGAACTTTCATCAGAGATTTTAAGGTCTTCAATTCTTAAACTTCTCAAAGAGAACTGAAATGCACCTCTATTATGGTGCACAAGAAACTTTATAAAAACATGCTTCGTTTTAAAAGGCTCTTTAATCCTTCAAAGAGAGGAGGAATAAAATGGGCAACTTGACTTTTCTTAGTGAAGATGATAAATGCTTGGAACCAACTAGGGAAGGCAAGAAGGGATTTATTTTTTGTGGTAACAAACCTGACTGACTTTCTGGAAAATATTCTTGCCAACATTAAGTAATTAGGCTAAGTACAGAAGTAGCAAAGCTTCTGAGATTCTGGAGTTCAAAGCCACAGAAACCACGGGGACACCTGAATTTTACAAATCTGTAAATTTCCACTGTAGTTCATGAAACCTAAAATCCTTTAGAAATACCTTGACTGACAGAAACAGAGAAGAGCAGATACCAGAAAGACAAGCAAGGGTGTGACAATTGGAGAGAAGGAAGATGTTAACAATGATAGCATAAAGACTACATTAAAAAGCAATTTTGAAATTATGTAGCACTCAGAGTTTATCTGTAGTAGATGCATGAAGAGAAACAGCAGCCATTTAATCCAGTTTTTCATCAATGTAGTCGTTCTCCAAATTACTGTGTATTTTCCAGTCCTTCATCTTGTTTTGTAATAGATTGTAAAATTGAAGGATACTTAGATCATCATTGGTACCTCACGTAGTGCAGTATCACTGGGCTGAAAATTACCCTTCAGTAGTGACAATTATACTATTAAACGGAGAGGCTTTGCCTTAAGTTAATTATTAATGAGGCTGTGAGACTTGCCAGAGTAAATTTCTTAAACCCTCCACGCTGCAACTGAACACTTTCGAATGCCTCAATGCTTCTCTGTAAAAGGGATCGTTAATTCCCCATCTATAGACTAAGTGGACTATTCAGAGTTGTGAAAAATCTGTGATAAGAAGAGATTTCAGGTTTTACCTTCAAGTTTACGTATCATGGCCAAGGTTTTGGTGATTAACAGATTCTTTGTTGATATCCACTTGTTGATATCCACCGTGACACTGAAGGCTGAAGTGGTGAGTTTGCATGAAGTTCTTTTTCACTGTGACACAACATTCCAATAATCCTGGGACTATCTCCAGGAGAAATGCAGTATCTGTCTACTGTAACTAGAACTTTTCATAGAGCAGGAGGCCACAGAAACAGTGCCACAGGACGGGCTAATTAGCTCAGGCTGCATGCTGTGCTACACTGGGAAGAGACTATGCTGCTTTGAGGTATTTCGGTTGGTATCAGCTTGGATGTCGTACTGCTTAGCCCCCTGTGCTTGTTGGAGGTCAGGAGCTTCGTGGAGAAATACCTTTCATATGCAGACGATTCATAAATGGTACAAATTACTTACTGGCTTTATTAAATGTGTTGATTTAGTCAAATTGAGGACCTGACTCATAACATCTGTCTTGTTTGTCTCTATCATTCCCCTGTGGTACAATGTACTTATTTATTTTGATAAATGTTTGGAATACTTCGTAAGGAAACACAGGAAGCCAGACCTGTTAGATGCAACATTTTTCCTTAGGTATGCTAGGTATTGGCACATACAGTTGCCAGCTGCTGCTGTACTTTGGTGGATGCTTTGCATTTCAGCCAGGAAAAAGATCAGAATGTATTAAACAACGACACAGTACATCTTCCTTTATTTGGTTTCTTGTTTCTGTACAGTTCTTGTTCAGGTAATGGTGTTTGCTTCTTAAACGTGCGTAATAGAAATGAGGCACTTATAACTGCTATTCTCAAACTTAGATTTTGACCCAAAGCTTATCTAATTTTCTGTCATCAAGTGTAATGAGACTGGAATTTATTTGGAAAGTTTGAGGACTTCTCTGTCAGTAGCTGCACTTCTCCGCCCAGCATGTTTAGCTGTATATTCTTTTCATCACATCAGAAAATAGTGCTGGCTGGACCAATTTCCAGACCTGTGTCTGCTCTGCTTAGATTTTTCTTATGTGGAAAGTATCTGTAACTTCAGTAATTCTTTCCTATTCTGTGTAGATTTTTCAGTTCTGATGCTTCCCTTCTCTAAAGGAAGGAAGCAGAGAGAACCAACCACAGTATTTAAGTTGTGACATTATCATAGATTTGTTGAGTAGCACAATGATGGCGTTAAGCACTGACTTTAATGGTGTCATTATATCTGAGAATCTTTCAAATGAAATTTCTAGGAGCTTTTTGAATTCATCTTCCATGTTTTTTCCCCCACAGACTTCGTGTCTGATCATTTGTCCTTTCTGTCGCAGAAGAGTTGCTTGGTTAGACAGGACAGTAAGCCACCTCTTGCTTAGGTTGTGATACTTCACCATAGTTTGTAGTGGGGTCTCAGTGCTGAGAAACTATTCTTGTATTCACTAGTGCAGTGGCAACATGTTGCATTCACCTTGAACTTCTATGGAATGCCTCTACTGGCTGTCTAATTCCTAAAAGCCATGCTTTTGGGAGGCTTCTCACGTTGGTTGTGAAGGCAAACCAATGAAGTGAAATAGGCAATTTTCCAGTGAATCTTCTTTTCATCATTACTGTATGTAGCACAGAGCAATAAGAAGTCCTGATAGACTAAAGGTCAGGGGTATGTGTAATCCCTGAAAGGCAGAACTATTTAGCAATATTGAAAAAAGCTGCTTGATACAAGGCATTAACAAAATGTATTGCAAAATGTTGGCAACCAAATTAATGTGGCTGCCAATGTCAAACCAGAAACTTAGAGAGCAGAACAATTTGTCTGGTACTAAACAGACACTATCATGGCAGATTGAATGAACATTCATACAGGGATACCATCTGTTCAGAATGGATTTTGAAGAATAGCGGATAAATTACACTCAAGACCTGAAAGTGCAAGAGTGAGCATTGGTGGAAACAGGACAATGCATACAGAGAAGCCCTGAGAGAAAGGTCAGCTGATGTTGTCAATAGAACAGAAGGCACTAGTACAGAGGAGAATGGGTGTGTGTGCTCAGAAATGAGATATTCTTGGGACTATTTCATAGTCTGGAGGCCTTCAGCTTGGTCTGCAGCTATCTCTTCTGAAGGGATTAGTCTTCTTCAAGATAGCAGTGTCTGCTAACTCTGCGTGACTGGTCTCTGATGCCCAAGGGCACAAGGAGGTTTTGACAATTGAAACTTATGCCTAAAATCCAGATGCCTCTGGTACCTTGTGGATCTGATCCATGTTTTTAAGTCTTCAATAGCCCTGAAGAGCCCCAGAGCTCTATGTAATCTGTTAGACAGAGTGCAGAGACATAGCATTTGTCACCTCCTCAAGCAGGAGGTGACCACAAAAGCAGAGAACATCTTTTGTTTTCTTCTTTTTTTTTCTTTCTAAAAATACAGGGTCGGATTCAGATCTCACATCAGTATTGAGTGTTAGTATATTTACCTCTGTTTAGCATATCTGAATGTTAAATATTTCTGCTACTTTGTTTAGTCGGATCCTTTGCTTAAGACAGTCATTTAGATACATTTTGTCCTAGCAAAAATAAGCAATTCAGGGTTTTTAAGATTCAAAGCTATAAAGAATAGAAATAACTTATATTCTAGCCTGCTTTTCATAAAATTATTTTCTTATTATTTTTTAGTTGTTTCTTCATTTGTGATCTAATATTACCAGTCAGTAGCTAGTTCAACTAAAGACCTGGAATTGGCTGATAAATAGAAGTTGCATTAATGGAGCTTATTTAATGTAAGTGCACTGTTTGTATTTTGGCTGTGGAAAGAAATGCACATGATTAAAATGAACTTTGCATCACTCAGTCATTTGTAGAAATGCTCTTTACTTTCAGAGCAAGGATTTGGTACGTGTTGCTGCAATTTGTCTCTAGAAAGATATGAGCACGTGGTGGAAAATCTTTCCTCTGTTGACTCTGGTGTGCTTTGAGTGGTGTGCAACTGTCAAAATAATGGTGTACATTCCTGATGCTGTTTGATATGTATTCTACCTCTTTGATAGAGGAGAATGATTCTCAGATGTGACCACCAGGAAGCTTTATGGCATGTACTCACTACATTTACCTTATTATTACAATTGTCAAAATTGTGACCCCACATATGGCTTTGAAACATTGAGAATCATGGTACCAGACACCATACATAAATGAAGGATGAGTCTGAAGGAGGATTTATTTTGTTTGACACTCTGAAGATCCTTTTGTATCCTGTAATGTGAGCTGTGAATGATTATTTAAATTTTCAGAATATATCACTTGTGATGTACCATCTTTGACAAACTTGAAAATAAATTGCTCTAGCAACAAAATCTCGAATCAACTGTGAACTAGTTTATCTTCATGGATTATACTGTTCAAATAAGAATTGCCAGAGGTGCTTTAGAGTGACCTGTGAACATCCTTACTGTCCATTCTGCATCCCACAAGCAGTCTTCATCAGTACAGTTAATTCCCAAAGGTTCTGTAGCTTTCTTTTTGTGGCTACAAATGAGGATTTTTTGAAGTGCATTTCCATCTTTGTATAGCATATTGATATGCTCATTTATCATTATCTGCTGTTAAAACGAAAAAAAAAAAGGAGGAAATGAGACAAGTAAAACCATTTTCTGATGATCTGGATCACGTCAGATGCAATGTTAAACAACAACAAAAAAATTCAAAGCTTAACTTTTATAACACAATGCCCCTTGTAACTTCTCAGCTGATCTGGCTTTGCAATAGTGCATTAGATCCAATGATAGCCCACTAGTTAAAAGTAACATTTCAGTTACAAAAAAGCATAAATGTAGAGGCATCTTGTTTCTAGAGCACAACTTACGTATTTCTAGGAATAGCATTTCTGTCACTTTACAAGTATCAGCTCTGATTGAAACACGAAACCAAGCTGTACGTTCTGTAAAATATCAGGAATTGATACTGGAAATTGTTGAATAGCCACCAACCTCCATTTTGGAAATGAATAAGCTGCGGTTCAAGAAGCAGGATGCATTTAGATTGGTCACCTGACAACATTTGTTTGAAGCAATTCCTAGAACCACGTGTTCTCTTTCTAATAAATATGATTCCAAGAAAGAGTAACAGTATTGTTATAAAGTAATAACAATAACAATTGTTATAAAGGAGTAACAATATTCTTATAAAGGAAATATTGTTCTAAAGAAACAATATTGTTATAAAGGAATTAAAAAAAAATTCGGTGCAGCACTGGGTTTTATACAGTATTTTTGTTTTTATGTTCGAGTACCATGTGTGGGAAGAACGCACGTTTCTTCAGTATCTTCTTCTCCCTTCACCTTTAGTTTTGTCACTAAAATGTTTTATCTGCTCAGTCACATCAGAATTTTCATGCGGTTGTTTCCAGAACAGAGAAGGTTGCCAGAACTTGAAAGGTTTTGTAATTCTAATGGATTGACATTGTGTTTATACAAAACTTGATGAAAGAGAAGATTACATTTAATGTGCAATGCAGTCTTTAGTGAAAACTCGAATGTGAAATTAATAGCTAGTTCTATAGAGTTTAAGTTTAGATTAATTTTACTTTGTCAGCATTGCTTAATCCATCCCATAGGCTCTTGTGAACTGGTTGTGCTGGTACTAAGTTACTTAGATGAGTGTGTTCAAACACATTCAGCAATACGAATTCCATTTCCTTATGGAAGCCATTTCAATAAAGGAGGGATTATGGTTAATGAGGCATAATTTAATACTTTTTAAGAATATCATATTAAAATTCTGTAAAATCTTCAGGATTTGGAGGGGGATAAAAGAAGTTTTGTTTATTATTTTTATAAAGGAACTTTGTTAATATTTTATAGAATATTACTGAATCATAATTAAAGTGAATTTTTAAAAAAGATCTAAATTGAGATTGTTAGTTTTACCCTTCTTGAGATTGGTGGTGAAACCGGGAGCAGTGCTTTTGAGCTCATTCTTTTCAGCATGCACATGTGAGAGAGCAGAATATTTTATTGCTTTATAGCAAACCCTCTTAGCTAATGTTTAATAAATTGCCCATCAGAGGTTAATGTCAAGGTACGTTATCTAAACACGTGTTCAATGCAGAACTGAAAGGCAATGCAGGAAAGAAAATGTGAGACATTAAATTGTCTAAGAAGGAAGTGTATTCTCAAATAATGAAGAAAAATAAATGAAATGACTTGGATCTTTAGTAACTTGAAAAATATATGAGGAAGAAGTTTTATCAATGCAGATGGAAATGTTGCCTTTGAAAATAAAGGATGTCAGACAACCATATATTTTTGCTCTTTCAATATCTATTTGTGAAGGAGAAAGTAATCATGAACCTAAATTCATATCTAGAGAATAAATAACAAAAGCAAACAAGTTGGTTTTACAGCAGTACCTATACTGAGTTGTTAAAATGAGAACAGAAACGCAGCCTTGGATCAGCGAAAGGCATTTAAACAGAGAGCATCCTTCGATAGTTCAGGCTTTTAGCATCTTAGCACATAACAAATCATAGGAATTAATATTTAGCAAAGAGCATGATAAGTGCAGATGGTCCTGCAAGTTTCTAGTGTGATTTTTTTCACTAAGCATTTTCTGGTGAGGTTTAGGTATTTCTGAGATGGAGAATAACTGATTAGTACCAAATAGCTGCACAACAGATCACGAGGGAGGCAGAACAGTGCTGCAGTTTCTGCAGGATGATGTGCACTAGTGAAGGAATGTTAAATAAGTAAAATATAATTTCCCATTAGAATTTGACTGGAACACCTAATTTCTCTGGCTTCCAGCTGAGAAAGAGTCTTGTTGAATTACGTCTGTCTGCAGAAATAGCTTCTTGAAATGACTTGCAAGGCGTCATGAACAAGATGGATGCAAATGGCTACGAACTGGAAAAGGTCGTTTGCTTTTCCAAAGACTCTAATCCCTCCAAACTTGAACATCAAAGACTTAAACAAACTGAACAACACTCTTGTAATGAAATGGTGCTTGTCATATCATACAGCTGACAGAAGGAGCAGAAGGAACATAGAAAATATTTACAAAGCCCTTGCTCAATGCTTACTACTGCAGAGGGGATATCTGTGCAGAGCTACCAAAAAAAAAGAAAAAAAAATCTGTCTAATCCAGACAGCTGCTTACATTTGGAGATGATTTAAAAAAAAAAAAAAAGGGAAGAAACATGTCATTGCTGACTTCAAAGTTTTCTAAGTATGGCTTATTTTCTGTGTTGAGAAATGTATCAAATAGGAGTGCTCAGAGCCATCTGAAGGACAGAAACTGTTCAATTAATGTCCTCAAATATTTGAGGTATCTAACTCTGCAGTACTGTCACAGAAGAACGCAGCGTATGTGTATCACTGACACTAAGTATTGAACACGGGCTGGGTAAATAATCTGTCTGCAGCTCTAGAGACATATTTAGTTGGATTTAGTAGGACTGTTTGGATTAAAGAAAGCCTGTGAAACAAGTTCTTACATTGCTGCTGGTGCTTCCCACTGTTCAAAGGCTTCTGCCAAGTCATTTGTTTATTTTTGCTGTATTTTTGTGCATGTCCCTTGACATTTTTTTGGCCAAGAATACAATGCTCTGGAAACACTTTACAAGTTCTGGAGGTATTTAGCAGAAATGATTTGCTTTCTCTCTCTCTCTCTCT
>WBMW01005284.1:58905-125645 GCA_013396635.1 Penelope pileata
TTTTTTGAAGCAGAAATTAAAACACTGTTTCTGTATTGTTAAATTATTAAATCTTCAGAATTTTAATCAACCCATAGAAATTGCATGGAACTCTTGGAATAAAAGGCATGATTGATATGAGATTATTTTATTGGGGAGCTTTTAGAAGTATCCATGAAGATGTGGCACGTAGAAGTAAAGACTTGTCAACAGTAAATGTAGTAAGTGCAACTATTGTCGTTCACATGTGTGTAAGTAGCATTCCCTGAAAAAACTGAGTGTGTTTAATCATCAGCTTCCCAATCTTTATGACTTCTTTATATCTTTAATTAAACCATTTGCATTTTTTTTCCAAAGTCATGTAACTACATGTTATCAGTTTTATTAACATTGATTCCGCTTCTATCAATGTTGCATTCTTCCATTTTATAATGGAAGAATTTATTCCTTGACAATAATAGTCAAATAGAAGAAAGACTATGGCATTTATAAAAGATGTAAAATAAGTAAATAAAGGGTTATGGAGAGTAACATTTTACTTCAAATTGTAGAGAAAACCAAAGTTAACTTAGACACTCTGAAATAAGTGAATATGGTTATTTACAGCTATAACAAAAAATCTTTCTCTAATTTTTAAATTTCATTAATTTCCTTCTAAATTCACTTCTAACTTACATTCTACCTTCACTACTGTCCTTTATTTTCATTTATTGTTTCACGACATTATGTCAACACTTTTTTTTTTTCCTCCAGCAGCTTTATTTTCCTAGTAAGTGAAATGTTTCAGGTTATCTACAGGCAATGCAGCAGAGAGATGCGCACAACTGTAGATTCAATTTGAAAGCAGTATTTCCACAACTAGCCAAAACTTTGTTTGATTGGGCTTTGGAGAATGCCATGAATGCTGTTTGGTGTTTTTTCTTCTTGATACTTCGAAAGATTTCTTTTCTGTGAGTAAATATTTTCCTTTAAAATATGCTTCTTTTAAGTGTAGAAAAAGCTGGACTTTAGAGAAGTGACTATCTTGTATATGGTATTCAAAATGATATGCTGTTGTTGAAACTTCTACTTCCAGAGGTCCTAGGAGATATTCACACTTGGAAATATACTTAATTTCCTACGTCCTTTTGCTTAACAGCAAAACAACTAAAATTTTAATGAGGAACAATATAATGAAACCTAAAGGAATTGCAACCCTTGCATCATTTACTATTGCAGTATTTATAAACTAATTTACAAGAGTTAAGTTTCTAATTCCAGCTCCATGGAGAAAACCAGGTTTATCATAGGAAAACAGATGGTTTTCTGAAATTAATATTTTTTTCTCCTTTCAAAAGACCGTGGTAATAGGATATCAACAATCCCTTGTGAGGTGAGTCTGTGACCATGAAGTTTGTACACAAGAGATTCACAGGCTTCACTCATCCTTACTAAAGACGAGATTTAATCTCTGAACTAGAAAAATAAGCAAAGAATTAGGGGAGTGGGAAACAAATTGTTTAGAAGTCCGAAAGTGGTAGTTTTGTTTAAAAATAAGATCCTCTTTCACATTTTCAGAGAACGTTCGTCTGAAGTTGAGCTTCTTAAATGAAACAAACTATACAATAATGAATTAGTTTATCTCCTCTAATTACTGATTTTTGTTTAAATGGAATTTTTTATTGTAACAAATTTTATGATGCTAATATACTTCTGATTAATTACGTGTGTCACAGAAGGGAAGATCCATTACAAAGTGCAGGGTGGGACTCTGAGTTTATGTAATGTTATAACAAGCTTCATTTATACCTGTTGAACTGGAAAGATGTCAGTGGAGCTTTAAAATAAAATTCGGCACATAATCTAGTTTAAGTCCTAATTCAGCAGCTTTTGAAGTAGTTATTCCATTTCTTCAGTGCCCTTTTCTTTTTTTGGGGGGGGTAAAAAAATTCTCTCTAAAAGATGAACATTGGTTACTGGGGAATTAACCGTTAAATTTCATGAAATATGTACACTTATTTGGCCTTTCCTTTAGCTATGATTCTTCCCAGATGAATGCATGACAGGGACAATAGATGTGGGATTCATTATAACTGGCTTTAAATTCATTTAGTAATTTCAGTGCAGGCATAGTTTGACTTCAGTTCATTTGGCCTGCTACCCTTCAGCATGCGTTGCATTGTACGTGGAAGTTCCTGCCATTTCGTTAACCACAAAGACGTAGTAACCATGAAGATGCCTGTGCTGTTAGCTCAGGAGTTATTTGAGGACACTGAGCAATGGTAAATATCTGTAGCAACCCTAACCTCTTTGAAACGCCCGGCCATGGTGTGTGTGCAGTCAGTGTATGAAGGTGGGACAAGTAAATAAATCCTGGTGTGACTCAGGTGCCAGTGGGTCAGCCAGGCCATCAGCTACACCCAGTCTGTCATCAGCACAGAGGAGGTGGCTGGTCAAACAGAAAGTTTAACCTGCTTTGGACTTTAGTCCTGTGGCCTGGGCATGACGGTTGGACAAGTGTTGAGCTGGGAGCGCTGCCCTGTGTAAAACCAGGTCTCTGCCGATCGTTCCCATCTGCCCGGTTCTGTGGCACATATCTTGCTGTATGCAGCCTGCCCTTCAGTACTTCTGGCTCCAGGTCTAACCAAGGAGGGAAGCAGTGTACGGTGTAAGCCAGCAAATGGGAGGTTCCCTAACCACTTAGCTGGAATGGGTCTGCAGATTTTAAATCCTTCTTTTCAAGATTTTTCCGTTCTTAAAATAATGACGTCGTTGGCATTGAGTGAGAAAGTACGTCTTTAGTTTATTGGTTAGAGGCTTTTCCTCGGAGAGGGAACACCTCAGCTTCTATCAAAATATTTCAGCAGTTTTACAAATACGTGGCTAAAGCCTGGCACTGGTCTCTCTGTGGTAAGGACTCTACCCACGGGGGTATTCAGGAATTCTCACTGGTGTGATAACGGCTGTGTATCCTGCTGAGGATCCGTTACAGGAAGAGGGATTGACAGATTGCTAAGTGAGCATTCCCAGCTGGCTGATGCAGATGACTCGGATCAGTAAATTGACCTTTGTGAATCTCATAATGCGTTTCTGAATTGAAGAACTTGCACTCTGAGTTAGTGCTCTGCTGGCTGGGTGCCTAACATTTATTTGCTGGGTAAAGAAAGTTAATTATCTAGGATTGTTGTGTGTTCCTTTTCCTTTTCCTTGATTGCTCTTCACTGGATTTTCTTCACTTCTCCTTTTCTATGCCCATGCTGGAGTAGAGCTTCCTGGCCCTCACGTGGGATGGGGTGACAGCTGCTATATGACACTGTGAGATGTCACTTGCCTGTCACATCTCAAATGTTTTGTAGTTGATCGATGGTAAAAGCTGGTTGTTTTTTTTTTGTTGTTGTTTCTTTGGGTTTTTTTTGTTTTGGTTATGTCAGTGCATGTGTTGAGGTGCTACTAAGTGCTACTCAGGAATGGTTAGAAAGCAGTTCCAAAGATTGGGAATCCTCAGCTTTACTCCTTGCTCTTGGAATTTTTGATCTTTCCTAAGCCATTTCATGTTTTGAAATCTGCAAAAAAGAATTATTTATTATTTATTGAAAAAAGATAATAGTAGAAATGAGAGTAACCTCGGCAGCTGTGTTTGTTCTAAGTCAGGACGAAACCAACGTTACAAGGAGTTTCATTTAGTGGGCAGCTTTTTCTGGGTACATAACTCAGATTATTAAATATGAAAATCAAAAATGTACTCATGAATAAAGGTGATTTCCTGAAAAAACCATCACTTTTCCCTATCTTGTTGGATCATATTCCTTTTTATTACTTCGGTTTTAGAAGTAACGTTCAGGTGTTCCTGGCATAGGAATGGTAGAACTGTTAATGGCACATGGCATGTGCTATCATGATGTCAGGATATGTTTTTAAAGGCAGCTGCTTTTTTTTTTTTTTTTTTAATTCCACTGCTTTCAAATTTAATATATTTTTCTCAGAGATTATCTTGCAGTGATATACTCTAAGCAGGCTGTTTGCAGCTCTTGCAAATGCTGAGGAAATGTTGCACCTTTAAGCCATAGAGCTTTGTAAGAGGCAAAATGACTGGAGCACGTGTTGTGGAAAAGGCAATTTGCTTCTGACTAAACTTTCAAGTGAGCAAAGACCATAATTATCAGAACTAGAGGCAGGGAAATCTTTACTTATTTGCTTGAGTGATTAAAGTTCAAAATGAGAAAGGGCAAGAACTTGCCTGAGTGGTAGCAGAGCTGAGGAAACCAGGTTTCGTGTCTCTTTGTATCGTATGGTGCAATCTTCAGGATGTCCACTTTTATGAACTTCAGCTGAAGTCTTTCCTGAATTTAATCCATGCTGCCCATGCTCATTCCTTGTAGTCTAGTGAAGGAGCATGCTCACACAGGGTCTCTGCCCAGTGGCTTCCCAGTCTCATAAACACTACAGAAACTTGTATCTGCGAGATACTCTGCTTCTGCCAGCCCTGGTTAATAGTAACGCAGGTATCCAGAAGGTGTTAAGAAGAAAAAGACAGATATGTGCAGATGTGATTCCATTCTTTGCCCTTATTTTCATTGGAGACTGAACTAGAACCTGACTTGTGTAACAAAAACAGTGGCAGAGCAGTGTTATATTTCTGTTATGGGTAGGGCTGATCGTGGTGTTTTGAGAAGACTTATGTGTTGCAGAGAAAAACAGTTCCATCAAAAGCAGAACATTCCATGAAAATACTTCACAGAAAGTACAGAGGAAATGATTGAAACAATTGATTTTCATTTCTTGTTTAACTTCAGGGTGCAGAAATGTTTAATTTTTGATAAGTTAAAGCGTTGTTTGACTTTTTATAGACCTCAAAATATTGATTTATTACTACATAACTCACGAATGTTGTTAAAAGTATTCTGAAATGTCAAATTGCAAAATATTATATTTGGTTATAATGTTTGATATCACCAAAATTAGAGGGTTTTGTCATTTGAAATAGTTCATTAAGGTCCTGTGCATTTGGTGAGATTTTTAGAGCTAAGTATTGAGAATGTTGATGTTTCTTTCTAGTTGGCTTTCTTTCTGACTTTGAAGTAAAAACAGCATTTACAATGTTAAAATTATTTGCAAAAAAAATAAATGTGGCTTTTCTGGTCACCAGTTTTAAGTGGGCTGAAGCAGGACTTCCAGGATCAGGTGGCAATTCCTGGCTACTCTTTCTTTAGCGCATACAAAATTTCTTGAATTCACTTCAGTTTGCAGAAGTATCTATTTTCAGCCTTTGATTATATAATTGGATCTAGCTGAAATACATCTTCTTTTGATCATTCCTGTTTGCATGTAATTCCTAATCAGAATATTTTCTTCTTTCTCTTTGTTCCAAATAGTTTCTGTTGCTGCCTGACTTGTACAGGCAGAGAATTACATGTCTAATATTGATGAGCATACTCCAAACCCTGTAGGCTGTCACTCTATTGTTTAGTTGCAGGAGAAAGCTCTGGAAATTCTGTTCACTGCCTTATTACCTTTTTTTTCCCCCGTCTATAACTAAAAATAGCATTTGCAGTTCACTGAGACTGCAGCGTTAGTAAGAAACCGTGATGGTAGGTGAGAAGCCTAGATGATAGGGAAATCCTCTAGCTTGTGTATGAGGAATGTAAACCACCATGTTCTGATCCCTCTTAGATTCTCAGAATCATAGGGAATCAGTGGATGCTAATAGAGGTAAAAATTCGTTGGCATTCTAGACAGCTCTCTGGGATTAAAGGTGCTGTACCCATTTTTTATCCAAAGATGATCTTTCCTGTGATCAGGAGTACAACCTATCAGAAATTTGTGGAGAAAACAAGTTTTTTTTTGTTAGAAGTCAGAAATGAGAGCTCACTGAGATCAGCAAGTTTTCATTTTAATGTATCACTTCTAATGAGAAGAGATGTTCTAGGCTGGGATAGAATCGTGGCATTAGCAGGCAGCATGCCTCTGTGCAGAAGTCAGTCATCCTGATACAAAGGATGCTGCAACCCAGGGGCTGTAACACACCTGGTTAATCTTGGTTTTCATCAAACCATTTTTTTCGAACAAAGTGTTTTTATTGATGAGATGGAAAATTTAGGGGAAACCAATAGAAGAAGACAACCCCAGCGACAAGTTTTGAAGTCAGAAGACTGTGGAAATGTGGACTTTGTGTTCTTCTGCGCAGATCAGAATATGCTCTGTAGCATTCCATGGAAACATGAGAAATGGAACAAGCTGCAGTGAAAGCAAAATATGTGTTTTTTTGTTGTAGTGAAATGAAGTGCCTCATACTTAAGAAATTATTATTGTTTCAGCGTTTTAATACTCCTCTAGGGTGTATGCTTTGACTAAAATGCTTTTTGTTTGTTATTCAGCATCCCCAAAAATTGAGGAATACTTTGAAAGTGGAGGCTGTGTGTAAAGGAAAGAAAGTGAAGGCTCCATAATGCAGAGAGAGAGGCGGTGTGGAAGCAGAAAGCACTTGAAATCATCTTAGTGTTGTGGAACATAGCAAGAAAACAAGTTGATAACTTATTCCATTGTGCCTATGGCTCCTATGCTGTCAATCAAAACAGAACCAATAAAACTATACGCTAATCTGCCTGGATGCCAGAGGGAGAGTTTATTTTCTTTTTATCCAAAAAATGTGTTAATTCCCTGCCATCCTGACAGTACCATCCTCTAGGTTGTGCCTTGCATCACTGTCTGGCTTTCTTCCATACAATATTGACTGCAGATTCCTTGGCATTTACCACTGTAATTTCACAACTTGTAAAATGTAATCTGCAGAGAAACTGATATTACTTCTGTATTGGCTGTTCTGGGAACTCTCTGTTACCAGCTGTGAGGCTGAAAGGACAGAGTATCAACTTCTGACATCTAAAGGAGAAAATAGGATACAAATCATAAATCATTGGTAAAGATATAGCTGGCATGTGAAGAGTATTGTCCTGTGGTATCAGGGAGAGTGATGAAGCTTACCTATTGTTTTGATACATTTCCTAGAAGCTATAGTGTGTGTGTATCTGTGCAGCAAAACCTTTAGGCCCCAGTAGGGGCTGAATGGAAGCGTTAACACAGCTGTGCAAGTGGCTGTGCTAACACTTAAACATGAGGGATAGCCAGGAGACCAGTGGTTCAGCTTGGTCCTTGCTGTACGTGGTGGGACAGGTATTAACACAGTATCTAATTTTAGACAGTTTTGGTTTGGATAAAATGAAACCAGTGGTAGTCTCAGCCTTAATTAATCATGCAGTGCTGTCCAAGAAAATCCAGAGGGTAGAAAGTGGAATCTGTGAAGGAAGAGCTGCAGATTTCTTTGCTTGGTCCCTGGCAATGCAGTGTGTATGGAAGAGGTTTTCTCACACCTTCCTATTCATGCTGTCTTCCCCTCTAAGTGGGAACCAACCACAGCCATGTAGAAAGATGCTGTACTGATATTAAAGCAACAAAAAAAGAATAGTGGATTGGAAATGGATAAGGCATTTATGACACATTAGTGGTAAGGGAAATTCTGGTGCGAGAAGAAGCTGCAATATTTCGATGCTGCAAGAGAACAGATTGCACAGGGTGTGTTTACATCACTGTAATGCTAACATAATAACTGGACCGGCTATATTGGATGTGCTTCAGATTTAGACTGAAAAACCATAAGGGGAAGTCTTGTCTTATGTAGTTCAAGGACAGGGCAGCAAGGGCAGAATATAAAGTTGAAGACAAGTTCTTCTGAACACATGTAGACTGGAAATCATACCAAATATTAAAAGCTATTTATAGTTGCAGAAGCACTGTACTTGCAAGTATTCTAGGAGATTCTCACTGTCACTTAAAGGAAATCATACTAGAAAAAATGCATTCTATGTCAGCATCACAAATACATCACATCTTTGGCACTTGCTATATTCTACAGATTTTTGCTTACTGCGACACAAGGAGTTTGAGGAAAAGCATGATTTATGGTTATGATCATACTCTGACCACTCCTTTTTTGAAAGATGCCATGACAGAAACAGACTGGAGAGACATTCTTTGTCTGACAAGAAACAGTCTTAGAAGAATCAGTAGTTTTCTGAAGGGAAGCCCAACAGTTATGTCTCAAATACAAGGTGACAATTTAAAACCAGGGAAAACAACCAACGAGATGCAGACAAGCATTTGCAGTGTTGTTTCACTAGACTCCTCAACCATGTAACGGTGACAATGATCTCTTTGGCTTTCTTGTTTTTTAAAAGCCACAGTGACAGGAGACAAAACAGATACAGAAATCTATACAACGAATAAGAACAGAGAGACTCTGCTATGTAACCGCACAAACAAATCACAATATTTAAGTAGAATAGAATTAGAGAACAATTTAAGCTGATCAGACACTCATGTTCGTTGCTGGTGAAAATGCGTAGCTAATGGTGGTGATTATGTCTAAAAGTAGCATTCTGTAGCTGAGAATTTGCTCTATCAAACAATGTTATTGTGCTCTTTGTGGCAGCTGTAGTTTCCACAGAAATGATTAGGAGGCATTACTTTCGGAGCAACCTACTTACTCCTTATGGCGTTAACTGCTGGTCACTGCAATGGTGATGTAGAAAGAACCTTTCTTCCTGGTCCTGAGCAGGAAGCTTAACTTCATTAAGTGATACGTTTCTAGTCAAAAATTTTAAATAAAACATTCACAGTGCAATCTTTACCAGCATGAATCGTTAGGTGTGAGAGTTTTTTCTGTAATGCAGACAGCCACGACTGACACAAATGTGGGTACCTTAACATGCTGTTCTTGTCACTGTTTCTTAGGGTACACAGGGACATTATATTGTCTGTGGATACATGGCTTGTTGTTTGCATCACTGAATGTTAGAGATGAGATAATTTTGATGACTATGCAGCTAATCTGATTGTTAAAATGAGTTTCTTGGGTCCATAAATTAGAAGTGGCACTCTGAGGCCTGAGAGCTCAACTAAGCAGGGGACAAAGGTAATTTTTGAACTGAGATTTAAAGCATTATACAATAATTAACTGAAGTTGCAGATCTTAATTGCTTTTATTCAGCACAGCGGTTAGGTGAAGTCACTGATGTATGCAGTCCCTGGGTGTAATGACCAAGAGCTGAATCCAGTTCTTTGTTTGCTAGCTCTTCTCATGGCATCAGCTACTGTAGTACTAGATAGTTACAGCTGTCCTCATGACGTTTTCAATTTTCAAAGTCAGATGACTTTCAGTTGGACTCACCTTATCTATGATCTCTGTGGCTATCTGTGGGGATCTGTGATGTGGACAACTGAGCATATCCTCATAATTTTATTTGAGGATGGCATTCCTTTTTATTTTTCCTTGGTTGGAAAGTTACCTTTTCAGAGGTAAGGCTACCAAAGGCTCCTTTCCTGGAGTTTTAGGATACTTGTTCTACGAAGCAAACGACTGCTACGTATTCTGCTGCTCCTACATTGAGAACTGTTCTGGATCCTGTCTGGGTGTACCACCTGTAAATAGAATTTCCTTCTGAGCCGTGTGGAATGACCAGGTTTCACGCTGTGATTTGTTGTGATCTCAGGGGCTACTTTTCACACCAGGTAACTAACATGAAATCATAATGCTGTTCCGGCACAGCACAAACACAAACAAGCGAAACACAACAACCAAATCCAGTCATGCTTCCTTCTGTTTGTGACCAGGGTAAATGTCACTTGGTTATCTACTTCATGGCTAGCACTTATCAACTTACCTCATTGAATCTAATCCTGCCCTCAGAGCTCAACAAAACGTAGCCAGATAGACTACGTGGTATGTTAATATTACCTTGTCGTGTAAATAGTCAGGGGATTTCCTGTCTTATAGGAGTTTCCAGCTGTTTAGTTTTGGTTTTAGTCTTACTTGGGCATCAGAAATAGACGATGGAGGAGAATAGAACTTTTTGAGATTTAAACGAACCTCAGTGGGGTGAGAAGTGGAGGAAATTGAATCATGACACTTATTCATGTGTGTTCAGGTTTGCTCAACCATAATTAAAAATGCTAATTGGTTTGCGTTAGTTTTTTATGTAAAACAGAAACTGCACATCTTTTCCACACTATTTGTAATGTAGTGATGCCAATAGTGTATGTATTTAATTGAGCCTCCGGTTGGATGCAGTCCAAGACCCTGCTGGAGAACAGTTAGAGGAAGGACTTCTATGAATAAACTAGATTGCTGGTAACGTTTCTATTCTCACTTTCTGAAAGGTTTGCAATTACTTCATCTCCTTCATTCAAGCTACCTCGGTAAAGGTCAGGAAAAAAAGTGTTTTTCTGTGGGGAGAGAAGGTTGTCTTGTGAGGTTTCTTTGGACAGGAATTTAATCTCAATGACAAACAGTTCTTTGCTGATCGGAGGGGAAGAAAAGAGCTAACGGTTCAATTAGGGATGAACAAATGCTACCAGGAAGAAAATGAGAGTTTGTTCAATTCATCTGATGTGCATTACTTGAACAGAGTTCAGTGATTGCTGTTAATGCTAAACTCCATGTACCCGAGGGCTGCTCCGAAAGCAATGCCTCCTATGTTGTGCTGTCAGCCCACGCTGCCAGAGGCGGATGTTGGTGGGATGGCAGCAGAGCTGAACCTTCCCCCCCATCTCCCGTCCCATGCTGTGGCCGTGTGACAGATGGCAGCAGAGGGGCACTCTGACCCCATGGCCTCTGACATGGGCGTGCGGATGGAGCCCAGGGGGGAACTGAATTCCTCCGTGGGGAAACAATGGCACCCACTGACATTCATGGACGCTGCTGAACGCTGCTGGAGCCCAACCAGTGGCTGTGAGCACAGGGAGGGGTGGGGGTGCCTGCCAGCAGTGGTGACAGCGGCAGTGGGGCACCTCCAATGGGGCAGATTGTTACGAGCACGGCACGCAGCTCTTGTTCATCACTGGTGGAAATGCAGAGCTCATGGTGGTGGCTGCGTTGAAAAAAGAATGCTTTGTAACTGAGAATTTCCTCTATCAAATGATGTTGTTGTGCTTTTTCTGTCTGCAGTAGTTTCCATGAAAATAATTAGGAGGCATTACTTTTGGAGCGACTGGAGTGTGTTTCTGAGATCTTTAGTGGGCTATTTTGGCTACCCTGGATCTCATTCAACACTGCATTCTCTCTGAGCTTGTCAATTTTGGGATTTGTTAGGCATCTTTCATTTATATTTAAGTCCATTAATACCATTTCCTGGTGATTTGTTCACATTTGGCTCTTGACATTTTTTTGTAAGGCAAAATACCTTCATCGTCCTTTCACTGGCCAATGTCCTTGGCAATAAATATGGGAAATGCCAGCGAGATGTGGGAGATGTGCTTTTGAGTTCCACACTGAATTACGGTGCTTTGTGTTTATGTATTTTGAAACTCACAGCAATTTCTTAACTATAGCTCTTCGTATATCCTCAACTTCAGTAGAGTAAATGAGCTGCCAGACTGAGATTACTCTCGCACTTCTTTGACTTTTTTGAGGGGAAAAGGAAACCGCCTGATAATATGGAAGACGATATGCCATTTTCCCCTATTAGCAGTATAGAATGGAAACTGAAATGAAAGGAACTTCCCTCATCGGAACCACTAGCATACCCAGCCATAGTTCCTAAGGCCAAAGAGGGAACTCATATTTAAATGTGCATCAGTTTTGGATGTCTACCCAAGTGTGGATTTGGGTTTGAATTGTCCAGTTGATGGAGCTACTTTGTGAAGCAGTACAGTCCCTGAGAAGATATTTTTTGTACTTGGGTCTTCAAACAACCTAAGACAGATTTTCCATCTTCCACTCTAATCATTGGGAGTGTGAGTTATCTTGCTGTAACCATAAAAATGTCGTATCTCAGCAACTAGCTCAGGCTTCCTTTTAGTCAGGTATAACTTACAGCAAGTGATCATTCTCTTTTTAAGATATATGGAGCACATTCCCTTTAGAAATGCCCATTTGTCTATACGGACTATGGAAGAGAAACTGGTATTTGTCTAGTTTGTCTAGATTTGTCGAGTATTTGTCTCGATTTTAAGGCATGGGGATGTACTCCTGTGTGATTCGGGGCTCTACCATAAGTTACTCTGAGATATTGGATGATATCTAAATGTTTATTTTATATCATTGTTAGCATGAATCCGGTGGTTTAGTAAGTTCCATGATCATAAAATCCTGCATCATTGCAGAATTTAAGGGGAAATATATTTATACAGATTCTGACTGTTTTGTTTTTGTGTGTGTGCTCTTTCAACACAATTTCCACAGGACTAGCCTGCTAAAGAATAATAAGTAGACTTTCCATATATCAGGGTGATCTTTAAAGATTGAAAAAAGGACCTTTCATATTAAGGTTGTTACTTGAGACTTAAAAATAACTTTCTGCTAAAGTTCTAGGGTGTAATGTTTTTCGGAATTGCTGTTTTATTGAATTTCTCTTAAAGATAGAATGGAAGAATTTTATCCTAGTGATAAAAATATAGATTTTATTTTTCTAGCTGTGAGTGCTTCTAAAAATACAATAAAACTGTCCTATCTGCTGAAATGTAGTTTCCTAAGGCACTAGAATTGTTACTTCTAATCTTTTACTTGCTCATGTCAAGTGTTTTGTCCGCCAGAACCCCCAAGTCCTTCCCTGCATGGCTGTTGGCAGTGAGTCCTTCTCCCAGGCTGTGCATGGCTGGGATTTATTTTGACTGCAGGGAGCCTCATTTAGGATCCTGCTCCGAGTTCACACCCAGCTAAGCCCACCTTTTTGGTCATTTTTAGACAGATGCAGGTGTTAACCACCTAATCTACTTGGACCACTTGGTTAGGTTCTTAAATTAAGATCAGCAGTTGTACCTGGCTCTTCATGTTAAAGTCTGTGTTGTTGTGTCTTTGTTAATGGCATCTAAACTAGCCAGATTAAATTCAGTCTGGCTGTCTGCACACACTGCAAACATCCATTTGCAAAGTGACCACCCTAAGTTATGGAGGTCTCTGAGAGCTCTTTGTGGGCTATTCTGCTGCTGCAGACTGTGAATTTCTTCAGAGCTCTCACTTTGTTGCTATCTCTCCAGCTCTTTCATGTGGCAAACTTTAGATGCTGTAAATTATTCTTGGGGGATCCTAGAGAGTTAGATTTCCCTTGGATAAAGCTGGCTTTTGTGAACCTATTTTCTGTGGGTGAAATTTGGCAAAACAGTATTGATTTAATCTGTATTGAGTTCCACAGAAGTGGCCGACTTATTTGACATTCATATATGAGTCTGCATTTGCAAGAAGTTTATTTCAGATTATTTCAGGTTATATAAATGTTTACTTCAGCCTTTCCCAGAAATTGGCTATCTTTCATTTCAAGCAGGTAGCTTTATTCTCATCTATTCCATTTAAACAATTGAATTAACCCTAGCTAGAAACATATTTTATTTGTACATTTGGCAGCAAAATCTGATTAAGTTACTTTGGGTGTATGCAGTGCCTATGATTTTAGGCAGTTCACCTCTACCTTCTTGTTATCTATGTATTGCCCATGAGATGATGTTACTTTGTGAGGCAGTTGCATGAAGAGGAGACCACTCTCAGTTGCTCACTGTTGAGTCTTTCTCTTAGGATTGCTATGGTAAATGCTTCTATAGCCTTTCCTGAATGTGGTTCTCATAAAATGATTCAGTTTACTTAAATGACTGCAATTTTTAACCATGGTGGAGATAAATTGCATGTACATGCTGGCAGTTTGTTGGCAGTAACCCCTGCTGACTGCAGCACTGTATCAAGATGAGGGTAGAAACCTCCCTACATTTGCTGTGCTGTGCGTAGGATAACCCACAGCTTTTGTTTGTTAGCACTTAAATTTAAATGACGATATAATATTTATAAAAGTATTCATTGTGCTTATATTTTTGGAAGCAAAAGTTCGTGTCATCATATTCTTCTGTTTTATTCATGACAATGTGTTTAAAGCAAGCTATAAAACACGGAATTATTTCCTTTTTAATTTAATATTCGAAGTAATTTTTGGGGAACAAAGAAATAGTGTAAAAGGTGTACTTTGGCAATTTCTGGGGAGGGAAAGAGCTGAAGGCATGAATACTGGAAATAATTCTGTAGTAACAGAACAACTGTGGTTGCTCTTTAACTGAGAAGCCATTTGTATGACGGGCTAACGAACAGGTATCTAGGGCAAACATCAGATGATCAGCATGTATGTATGGACCTCAGGTGTCTGCTGTAAAACTATTAATTTGTTGACTTTTTCTGTCCATAATATATGAACAAATCAAAAAAGTAATTATTAATTTTAAATGAAAGTTTCTACTTTCAAGAATTTAGTTCTTGAATAGCTTTCAGTTCAAAACAAACAACCAAAAAAACCCAGAAATATAGAAGCAGTGTTCGATAACCTGAAACTGTACACAGAGTGAGATTCTAGTCTATGGACCACGTAGATAATCCAAGGAAATCTCTGAATTCTGGAAAATTTTGAGCAAAGGAAACTGTAGAAATTTCCCAAATTCATTTTGATTTTCTTATTTAGAAGATGATCTTGAATCAGTCGTGGGCCACTTTTTAAATCTGTGCAGATAACTTCTTAGTTTTGGATATTTTTCTCTAGGCATCCTTCCTGACATTGGTGAAATCGTATAAATTGCAGGTAAAAACTGAAAAAATGAACACTTGTTTCTCGAGTTAGTTCACAATAGGCAAGAGCTCTTTGTAGAACTTTACTTGTGAGAAAAGGGCATGTTTTCTTCAGCCATCAGTATAGTCTGCCTGTAAATTAAAATATATAGTTGAGTTATATGGACAAGCAGTGCCCTTGTCATGCTGTCATGCATGTTCTTCTCGAAACAGTCCTTTGTTTATACAGAAAGACTCAAGTGCTTGTTTGAATGAAAGTTTGCTATTAGAGATAATCTACAAGTCTTGTAGTATATAGCAGCCAAGAAATTCCAAGGACTTCCAGGATATTGTAAGCTTTGCAGGACTCCCAAAACCACATATACTTTATTCTTGAGGTGACAATTTGGTGTATGGCTAATTAAAGTTGTTTATAACTTCACAAAAACATATCAGGAAATAGAATGCCAGTGGAACATGCTTATTTTTCCTTATACAGTGGAAGATCTTAGTCAAACATATTTTACAAGTATCTGATGCTTGGAACTTGATGATCCTTGGGGTCCCTTCCAGCCCTGGCCGTTCTGTGATTGTATGATGATTAACACTGTAAGGTTTTTAAATGACTGCAAAGCTAATTTATTTGTTGTACAATGTCATTGGCAGATTTAAGTCAGGGGCATGGGGAACTTACAAAAATCTCAAAAAAAAAATTAGGAAGTAATTGCTCTATGGAAGGTGATTAAAAATACTTTCTAAATAATCTGTGCCATTTTGAAAAAAGCTGCTTAGAAATGCCATTTGTGTACGTGGAGATGGGCTGGAATGCACTTGTAACTGCTGGCCATTAGCACAGCTGTCTGTCCAGCTGCAGAGTCCCAGTGGTGTTGTGCTCAGTTGGCTGCTCGGACTTTTGATTGTGGCGGATGCACATGTAAGTGCTGGCCACTAGCAGTGTTATTAGTGTAGCCACCTTCTCCCTACAGAGAGCCAGCAGCTGTTTAAGACACCTCAGAGGTTTGTGCATCCTACAGCATTTCTAGCTGGGTTGCCATTATTGCCCTTCTAAATTCAGCTCTGTCTGCATAGCTGTGTATATAAACGTACATGCACCTTTGTGAGAAACAGATTGATCTGTAAAGGAAGAACTACACAGAATAGGAAACAATCTATTCCTAGAATACCAGACATGCAAAACTATTCATGGTTAACTGCAATTTTAAGGAATTGAGACCAAATGTAAGAAAGAAATAAAACCACTTTAAAGTCTTGCAATTTGTCATGAGATCTGTTGTGGGGACAAAATATGAATACATCTCAGTGGCTGTACTGCTACATTTATCACGTTAAGATTGAATTCAGAATCTAAGATGAAGTATAGAAAGGGGCAGAATGCATAGAATTCATAGAATTTGTATAAATGAATGCAGGATGCGATATTGCCAATAGCTTGCCTTGGAGGGAAATATTTCACCCTGTTTTACTCCCCTAGATAACAGCATTTTAAATATTACATTGTTTTGATTTGGGTGTGTTTGTGGCCACTGACAAAACAATTTACAATGTAATTACAAATACGCTTACTTGAATTAAAATACTTTGACATAAACCATCACAGGACAAAAGAGTAAATGTGGAGATGTGGCTGAAGCTCGAGGAACACAATCTTTTTTGAAAGGAGTCAGATTGCATTTCCTTTTTTCTGTTGACCACTTGCATAAACAGAAGTGTTTAGCATTTGGGAATTTGCCAGTGGAATTCAAGTATATAAAGTGCCTGGCCCCTCCCAGTGATGAAATCTGTGAGCTAATTAACCAACACTGGAGTCAGGAGTAAGGAAGGCATTACAGCTGATACACCACTTGGAAAAATGTATGTTGCATTTAGATATCAGCCTTCTGTTCCCAGATTAACTAACTAATTAGGCCTCTTCTTCCGTCTCACCGGTGAAATAAAGGCCAGCAATATTGGCTCAGGTTATTGGTTCAAACTCAGGCTTCAGACTGTTACCAGAGGGAGACAGGCTTTGGTATTTTGCAGTTTCTTTCACTTTTTCATGCATGCTTTTCACATAGTCTGACTCCCTTCCTTCCTTCCTTCCTTTCCTCTTTTTCTTTTTTTTTTCTTTCTAGTTCACTTGTTTCAGAAAAACTGTTCTGCTTTAGCATCCTTTCAATCTGTTTGAGACAAACCTTGGCAAACAAGTATAACACCAAAAATGTCTTACATTTGCATTTATGAGGACTGGCTTGGTGTAGGAGATTGATATACTATTTTTTTTTGTTTTTAAATCTCATTTGTTTCATGGAAATTTACACTTTGTGTGTAAATTACTGTAGGTGAAATTCAATTGAACAAATTGATATTTTTGCTTGTAAAAGTAGCTTTCCCATTTTCAGGGGTGTTCAGTTCTGTCCTTTTGGCAGCATTTGATGTGAAGTTAACTTGATGGTAAATAAAGAGTTTGACCTGTAGAAAAATACAAATTTTACAGATTCTAATGACTAAATTAAAATGGCAGATGTTTTTTTTCTCTTCAGGCACAAACCTGTAGGTTTCTGCAGAATTGTCAATAACAATCAGAAGGCTATTATGGAACTTAAATTTCAAATATTAATTTTTATAATATTATTTAGTCCACCTTAGGTTCCTTAAATAAAATCTGTTGGCTGAGGCGCAGGAAGCTTTGAAAGTGTATTCAGCAGACCACTGTAGCCCAGACTTAGCAAAACATCAGTCTGAAAACTAAAATGAGCCTGTGCATAAGTCTATTGCTAGATGAGGAAATACTTCATCATACCCTCATACTTTATTAATATTACAGTTTTTATCAGTGTTTGGAGTGCTGGCAAACTGAAGCATATTGTAAAGCATCTGCTTTGAAAGAGCCGGAATGCAAACTCACTGTGCAGTAACAGAGCTTAGAGGATTTAAGTATTTATATCTTTCTGAATTTCTTATCTGGTTTTTAGCTTCTTAAGTGGAACGCAGAACCGCTTTCTAACCATTGGGATGTTTGTAATCCCATTTCTAATAATCAGGAAAAAACGCAAGCTTCTTTTGAATGTCATCTTGGTAAGTGTTTCAACAGGTTACTGCAACACGTACACTGAACTCTACAAAAGATCTGCCTGCCAAAGAAACACTTTGCTTGTGAGAAGTTTTTCTGTGTTGCTATGGCATTGAAGTTTTTTTTAAAATGTGGTGTTTTTTTTTCTGACAGCGTACTACTGCAAATGCCATAACATCCATCATGTAAGAAATTATTACTTTTTTCCATTTTTGCTGCCTAACTTGTTCAAAGCTGCATGCAGCTACAATAGGTGAAGAATTACTTTGGTGCAAGTAGTCTTTGCTGGGCTGTTACGGCAGGCAACAGTGCACCAGTTTCCCCCATTCCTTAGTTCACAGAATGGCTGATAAAAATGGCGTGCTGCCCTTGAGAGAAGCAGGAAAAAGGGACACACTTGATCTTTGCCAGTACTTTTCCCTTTTGCAGAAACTCCTTAAAGATTAGAGATGTATGATTAGCTAAAATTGCTTTTTCTTTCATGGATCATTTGATAAAATATTTTCATGTGTATGCAAAACACATGAAATTCAAACTTGTGATGGACGCGGCCTTATAACCTAGTCCAATGTGCGGCATTTGTGGCTGCATCCCACGCGTTGGTAATACTGCTTCATCAAGTTTTGATATCAAATTGAGAACACCGAAAGTCCTTTCCTTTGGTTTAGGATAAAGATAGATGAGAAAAGACTTTGTATTCTTGTCATCTCAGCTTATGAGGGAGATAATTATTAAAACTCCTTATCTGTTGAAATGGTAAAGCCTGATTTGAAAGGAGCTGTTCTAAATAACTGCAAATGCTGTTCATAGCTTAGGTCTGTAATACGGAAATGTTAGCAGGGAGAAAATTAAAGGATGAAGCGTTTTCCTAAAGTGGCACACAGAAGTTTTGAATTTGCTTGCTTCTGTGCTGTTTGAAGAGAGCAGTGCTCTGGGAGGTGACAGAGGTGGCCGTGCAGGTGCCTGGTGATCCAGAATTGCTGTTCCAGCTGAAGGGTTCTGCTGCACACTTGGCTGGAAGGCTGTGGGGAAGGAGCTGGCAGCTACAATAAAGGCAGAGATTTTCAGACTTTTCAGAGCCTTATCAAGGAGACTTTGATGTAGCAGATGAGGGTGTAAATACAGGAGAGGTTTAAAGGGAGATGGCAGTAGAAGAATGTCATTAATCTAAGATGACAGAGAGGGAGAGAACTTTATGGGGAAAGCTGAAAAATAACCTGAATGGATGACGATTTTTCTCTCTGTTTGAAGAGGAGGCAAGTTTTTCCAGAAAATACAAGAATTTGTGGAAAGAACCTGAAAGATCACTAATGATTTCGCTGTCCAAGTTTTCCAGTTAGTGCAGGACATGTCACACCTAGTTGCCCATCTCATTTACCTCTATTCCTACGCTACCAAAGCAGGAATTCTTGGTCAAGACATTAAAAATCTTTCTGTATCATAAAGGTGAAAACTCCTCTGAATCTTATGTTAGCTCAGCAGTTTAATTCTTAAAAGACAATCTTTAAGAAGCATTATTTGTGAAAAGATGTACATAGGTCACTCCGAAAGTAATGCCTCCTACTTATTTCCATGGAAACTACAACAGATACAAAGAGCACAAAAACACCATTTGATAGAGCAAATTCTCAGCTACAAAACACTCTTTTGCAACACAGCCACAACCATGAGCTGATTTGCTCAGATGTGCTGATAGAAACGCCTTTTGCTTCATGGTGTCACAGGTGTGCATGTCCAGAACATGGCTTGTCTTTGACATTACTGTCACCACTGCTGGAAGGCACCCCCACCCCTCCCTGTGCTCACAGCCACTGGTTGGGCTCCAGCAGCGTTCAGCAGCGCCCATGGATGCCAGTGGGTGCCATTGTTTCCGCACGGGGGAATTCAGTTCCCCCCTGTGCTCCATCCGCACGCCCATGTCAGAGGCCATGGGGTCAGAGTGCCCCTCTGCTGCCATCTGTCACACGGCCACAGCATGGGACGGGAGCTGGGGGGGGAAGGTTCAGCTCTGCTGCCATCCCACCAACATCCGCCTCTGATGTCATGGGCCAACAGCATAACACAGGAGGCATTACTTTCGGAGCATGCATGGATCTTATGTGTGCTGGTTTAGTGATGCTGTTTACTGCTTAACGTGTGACTTGAACTGAAGCCTCAAGACATTTTTCATAAAGTTGTTTCAAATATATTCCAATACTCTAATTTGCTAAATAAAAACCTAATACAAATTAAAAATAAACCAGCTTTGCTTTGAAAATTCATTTATATCCATATATAAAAGAAATAACAACAACAGCAGAGATTTGTAAGCCTGTAATTGCTGACATACTTGTTTCTATTCAATTTTAAATCTACTTTAAATGTTTTTGATTAATTTAGCAATTTGCAATCAAAGCAGTCTTGATTAACTGGCTTACATACAACAGACTATTTAAGCTGAGGATCAAAAGACATCAATTATTATAATTAATTATTATCCTAGTTGTATATTTTTGAAGGAAGATTAAGAAATAGTTCTATACACAGTAAAAATTTTCAGGAAAGAGATTCTACGTTTATACTAGTTATTTATTAGCACATCAATTTATCGACTCCACTGAATAAAGGTAAGCAAGTTGTCAAGGAAAATGGAGCAAACTGGCTGAGATTGCAGCATTCAGTAAAGCTTAAATCAAAATCAATAAAAGCACAAAAAATAGGTCTCATTTTACTTTTTCAGGTTTTATACAGTCTTGGTTTTTTTCCTTCTTCTTCTTTTGTCTTTTTTTTTTTTTTTTGAAATTTCATCTTCTTATCCTCTTGATATTGAAGTATTGAGGACAGAGACTTCCTCCAAACGCTGCACAATACTGCTTGGGTTAGAAGAAAAAAAGTACTGTCCTCTATATAGGTAGGAATCCACAGGAGGCAACAGTCAAAAGACAGCATGGACTTGATCAGAAACAAAGGAAAATGAACTGTGAATTTTTTTTTTTTGGTTGGAAATGTTGAGGAGCAAGTCACACTGTGAGCATTGAGAGCAGTAGTGCTCTCTGAATAAGTGTCTTGGATAAAACGGAGTTCAGCACTCCATTTTGAACCAAGAATGGAGGTGAACAGCAAAGGGGAGAACACCTTCTTTTACACTGCCTGGCATTTAGCAGTGCTGAACAATGCATCTCAAAGTTCAATGCTTCTTTTTCTCTTAATCCCCAAGGAACTTAGGTTTTGATCTTTGATTCAGTTGCTGCCATCACCAGTTTGTGTGGTTTTGATACCATTGAGAAAATAACATTTAGGGCACAAAAGCCTGTGAGACTTAGGGCAAGCAGCACCAAAGCCAGGAGCAAAGTGTCATGCAGCCTGCGTCACTTTCAAAGCCTGAAACGCTAACCTTGATCTGAACCAAACTGAAGTCTGCTTATGCCTTCTGCTTGTTTTTGTTATCATATGTATTTTAAATTATTAAGTTCAGATGATAAAAATAATCAAGTAAATTGTCTGTTCACAGAGGTGAAATGTGTAGGAAGAGCCACGGGGTAGGGAGATAACAGAATGAGTGAAAAATTTTCACTTTTTAGCTGGCAAATTATAATTATTTCATCCTAACTTGATCCAGGCATGAAAATACCTTTTCCAAGGATGTGGCCCAACTGTGAAACTTAGTAATAAACTCCTTAAAGTAGACATCAGCTTAGTTTCATTATTTATTTCTATTTGTTATGCTTTTAAGGGTGTTCTTTTTGCTTTTGAAGGTGTTCTTTTATTTCTAACTTAAGTTTGTTTTGTCTGGAACAAGATACTCATAGAAATGATGCAGGCACTCTTTTCCTATGCTGTTTCGAATAGTGCTGGAAACCATCTCTGACCTAAACCAAATCTTTGGGACAGGAATAAAACTTACACATGCAACTTAGAATGGAGAATTCTGATTAAGATCTGATGAAGAAACATGAGCCTGTGGCTGAAGAGCTTGGGGTTCTGTGCTTCTGTGGTGCAGACTCAGCTCCCCTCTGCTGAGAACCTCCATGTTCTGAATGTCCTTATCTCACCCTTGATGAGAGTCATGTTTCCTTTTGTTATCTCTTAGGACTTCTGGCTCGTTGACATCAGAAATGGGACAGCGGATCTTTCCACCGGAAGGCTGTACCTTATCACTAAAGGCATCCTGGAAGAACTGGGAGATAAGAGCTGGGATTCCTAGACCTAGAGAAAAAAAATAAGACAAGTCTTTTGGGTAGAAGTTACTGGAAGTTTATCATAACGTGACCCATGTTTGTGAATGAGTTATAAGTAATAAAAAAGTTCTGTGTCTTTCTGCTAATTTGTGCATTGCAGAAATAATGATGAATTTCATGAATTTCAATCAAATACTTTGTATTTATCAAATTTAAGATCTATTTGCTTAACTATTACAAAAAATAATGCAATTAACTCTGTTAAGTTCCAAAACCTTACAATTTGACCTCAGTATACATCTACCCCTTAGGTCTTTGTCATGATTACCAAGCGCTCTGCTTGTCCAAGATGAGATTTACATCACTGAAGGAAATTGGATAATATAATAGAAAAAAAGTTGTTCTTTTTTTCCTTGTTCTTTTGTAAGAATCTTGTCAGATTATTGCTCTGTGATGGCTGCATTTCAGGGTATGGCAGATGACAGCTCTGAAATCTCTGTATGCTTCTGTAATTTCTTTCATAAAGTACCAGATAACCTTACTGTTGACAAAACCAAAATCAGAGGTGGCTTATTTTTTGCTTACGTTTTTTTTTTTTTTTAAATCTTTTTCTGGATATGCAACAAGTGCTATTTGATCTAGAATGTAAACATAAATGCTCTCATTACTGTAACTGCAGCTGGCAATATCTGTGGAAACCAACTTCTCAGAATGGTAATGTCTGCCACTGAAAATATTCTTAGTATATATATTTAAATATAAGATTTGTGTGTGATAAAGACTTAAGTAGGTTCTCTCAATGTTATAACACAATACGAAGAATCTTATTTTATATGCACAAAAATGTGGTGAGAAAATGACAAAACGGCATCTTTTTTTTTTTTTCTGGGGCAAAGCAATATAAATAATAAGCTACTTACTGTATGCGGGGAAGGAAAAATGACATCAGGTTTATTGCTGAACATTTTTCATGTTTATGAATCATGTTCTACAAAAAAGCTCCTATGCAGAATTTGTAACTGCATTTTAAATGAGGTAGGAAGAACAGAAACATGCCTGGTCTGGAGATATTCTTCTTAACGGGAGATTTCTCATTTTTTCACTTTCTGATGTAACAGTTCACCAGAGCAGAATATCATGTAATTAAAATATGTTAAATTTGACTCTCCAAGCAGTTAGTTTTGCTGAACAGGGAAATTGAAGTAGAGAGAAATAATGGAACAACCCAGGAACCTTGCATAGTGCTGTGGTGTCTTGAGTAGTCAGGTTTGTACAGCTCGGGTATGGCATGGTGTGATCTCATTATGCACTGATAAACATGATTTGTCATTGTCTTAACTTTAAAAAAAAGCTTTAAAATAAGCAAGAGTTACGCATCTGTGATTGAAAATTGGAAACTGGTGATTAATGTTATTTAACTGTCACCATCATTCTAGAAAACTCGGTGTGCAATGCTGCCTAAAAAAAAAGCTAAGGTTTGCAACTTGTATTACACAGTACCTCCAGTTGGCTCTCCTTTCTTGGAAGGCAGAAAAGGAAGTGAGAATCCCTTTCAACTGAAATGTCTTTTTTTTTCCTTTCAGGACTTACACACAGTAGAAAAACTGAGATTTCAAAATGGTCCTTTTGTTTGTTGCTATGCATGAGCCTCCTTCTCTGATGCTGCTTTTGCATTGAAAGGAAGATCTGCCTTTATTGTTAATGAATCATTGTATTTCAGACAGGAGGGGCCCTAGTCCAAGATTGTTCATTAATGACCTTAAGAAGCCAAAGCTGGAAATTAGTTTGTTTCCTTCCTAATATGGAAGGAAACTACATGTAAGAATAATCATAGTTTAACACATTGGTCTTGATCCAGGGGTGAACTCTTCTGAGCAGCAGTAATTTTAGGTGAATGGTTGCAGCTTTTTCAGACAAGATCTAATTTTTTTTTTGTCTGTCCGTATGAACCAGGTCCCACTAGTTCCTTCAAAAACTCATTCCAGAGCTTCCAGGTCTTCCTTATTGCTGTTTCCTCCTATTGGTACAAAACTGAACAGCTCTAAGAGGAGTGAGTGAAAGCATCGTGAAAGTATTAGAATAGATTTCTGGCTGGAAATATATTCTAGTCTCAGAGTCTATTCCATTTCAGACAGCTGCTGTTGGAGTGAGTAGGGGATGGCAGGGTGGGAGAGGAGTTATCTCCTTCACACAAGAAATACCATTATTTGTGTTTAAAAAGAATAAAAGGGAGAAATTTGTGTTTAGAAATTGAAATTTAGGTTTTGTATTCCCTATACTGAAAATAGTCAAAAAATAATTTTGTGATCAAATTAAAAGCTGTAAGGTATGAAATTCCATATAGAATTGTGTCTATTAATGCATCATTATACAACCTGGTATTACACCCAGCTACTTTTCCTTGCCATCTAGACTTGTAATGTATCTTGCATATCTTGCCAGTGGTATCTATTTAACAAGTTGGGCTTTTTTTCTGTTCAGTGTTTCCATGAGTATGCTCTAATGAGTGCTACACCCTTGCACATCAAAGTAAACGTCTTAAATGGGCAGTCATTGCCTTCACCTGACTTTCTCTGTCCCATTTGACAGGAACATGAGTGCAGTACATATAAGTAATCCTTACTATCTTTATGAACATGTAACTATGTCAGTCAGGTACACAGCTTGCTTCTAAATGAGGAATTCTTTGTCACTGCACATTCTTTCCCATCTTCTGCAGAGTCCTAAGTTAGCAAATGTGTGTCTCACTGCTCACATGTTCTTCAACATGGTTTGGGTCAATATTAGCTTTCCAGAAAGAAACATATGTAAGGCACTCACGGTGGTCAAGAGCAGTAGGCAGGTGGTAGGTGCTTATGAATAAGGATATGAAAAGTAGCAGTGAGGTGAGAGAATGGTGGGGGAGGGATGGAGAGGAGACTTATGAAGGCATGAGAAAATCATGCTACAAGGCAATTTTCTCCTTGCCAGCTGTTCTACATACAGTGCTAAAAACCTTCTAGTCATACAGAGGGCATGAAAATGGTTAATATAAAAATGAAGGGTTAAATTGTATGTCTCTGTGACTAAGCCGTACTATTGAAGTTTGAATTCTTTTCATTGTGGGTAGGAAGAGAAATAGAATAATCACCTCCAGTTTGGATAAAGCACTAAAAGTTCAGAGTAAAAAGACTGTTCAGACTTCAGACATGAGAATCACTTGTCGCAGAGTGCCTTGGTGTGTACTCAGGGAGAAGAACCCACAGCTACCTGCTGGGTTCCATGCTTCACCGTATATGTGAACTCTGGCTCACGTTCAGCAGATGGCTTGACCCTTCCAAGGGAATTTTGTGTGATGAATAGTTTTGCATTAAGTTTTCTCACAGATTAAATCCGTAACTACAAGCAAACTTTTGAGTCTCAGCCTTGTTCTGTAGTCTTAAATGTTTTTAGCTGCATGCTGTGAAGTGATAGGGCTGACACTCCAGATATGTCAAATACTGACTTTATCATCTGTATCAGTGTTATGTAAAATTTATAAAGCCCTGCAGGAATAAAAAAAAAAGAAAAAGAAAAAGAAAAAAGAAAAAATGAAGATTTTTCCTTTGTATGCTTACAGTTTCTGCTGTAACTGGAACGAGCAAGGATCAGGCAGCTGAGAGGTGCGCTTACTCCTAGAGGCTTACATGTACAGAAGCTCAAAAGGCCACTATGTCAAAGTTAATTCTGTAATTGCTTTCTATAAATGTAAAAACTTCATTTTGATAGACAATCTAAGTTAATGAAAGCTAATGTCATGTTTATTACAGGTTTTTATGCTAAAATGCACCTTGACACTTGAAGAAAAATTGTGACAGGAGATTAAAATGGTTGAGTAATTACGTACAAATATCTGACTTTTGCCATTTGATTTCACTGCAAAATGTGTGCAGATATGTAAAAAAGTATAATCCTTCAGAAGAAGGTTGTTCTTGCAGTTGCAAGAAAGGATAACCTAGTAATTGAAGTGTTACTTGGGATTGTGAAAGATTTGTGAAATTTTTTTCCTTGTCTCTTCGTCTGCTTTGAGAGGGACCTGTAGGAGTGTTCGATAGTCCTTGCACCACTGTTCGTCACTTAAAGCCACATGTAGCATTCTTTGAACAACCATGGAATTTGTATTGCAGCCAAAATGCAGCTCATGCGTTGTAGGGTGCAGGTCCAACATCTGACAATTGAAAATTAATCTCCGAGTGCAGTGCAGTCAGGGGGATAACAGGAAACCGAGAGCAGAGGTTCACTGCGCCTGCCTCTTCTTTTCCTCAGCTGCTGTGACTCAGCTCTCTTTGTTCTTGTGCTCCGCTCAGGCCATGAACATTCCTATTTTACCATCCTACGTTTGCAGATGCAGATTGACGTTCACTCTCAATAACACTGAACCTAAATGAAGAGTCAAGAGGTTCATGCTCAGTCTTCATGGTGGTTTGCAGTTTTGTAGACCAACCTGTCTGTAGAAGAGTTGTATAACCCATGAAAATGCTGCTGCTTGCTTAGAAACTGATTTGTCATCCTTAGCAACTTTGCAACATGTAGTTGAAAGGCTAATTACATTCAGCAAATTACTGTTTTAAAACTAGGATAGTGTTGTTTGTGCATTGCTAAGGTAAGCAACAATTTCTATATATGAAGATTATCTGTGTAATTATTTAGTGATTTTGAAATGTCAGAGTTCACGGCTGATATAGAAACAGTAAGAATTCATTGTGCACACAAGAATAATTTACAGTAGCTTTTTTGCTTGATGTACTTAATGAAGATGCTTTGTAATTCTGCAACATTTTGGATTTAGGATTGCACGACTGATGTGGAGCTCCTTTGGCAATATCCCTTGTTCTTTTTCTGATCACACTTGAGTTCACCTACATTTCTTTTAGGACCTGAGAATTACTTTATTACTTCCCAAAGGGATGTGAGACCCACCGTAGTAAAAACTTGAACAAAAAAATTTGTCTTTTCCACAGCAACTGAAGTTCAGAGGCTGCTGCTGTTTAAAACACCTGTGAACAAGGCTGATTGGATGTCCCTGAGGTAAGGGTCACATAAGCTTATCTCCTAGCACATGAGCTTATCTCCTAGTATATGTTCAAAGACTATATGGAATGACCACTGAAAATGACACAAAGTACTTTTGCTATTTATTACTAGTATATAAATGGCTGGTGTAAGCAGTGAAAACATGTTCTAAACAGATATTTGTTCTTAACATCTAATTTTGAAGTAGAATTCATTTTCAGATTTAATGAAATAAATGAAGTAAATTTCATTAATATTTAGTGCTGCTAATTATTTATTATTTAGTGCTGCTATTATTATTAGTAACTGCTGTCTTGGTATAGCATCTGTAAGAGAAGGTGTTGTACTGCAGGGCAGATTTTTGAAAGATAGCTGGAGTCTTTTGGAGGGAGACCATTTCTGGAGTCTGAATAGTTTAAAACTGATAAAAAGACCGTTTTAAATAGTGGGCAAAAATGCTTCAAAAGATATCTAGTTAATAATGGTCTGTTGGACACAGATGGCTCTGCAGCAATGCAAGTCTGGGGAAAGGAGTTTGAAACAGGAGCAGAAGGTAGCAAACCTGGTCTCCATTAAAAATTACAGGTGGTTCAAAAAGTAGCAGCTCTCAAAAGAAAATACCAATTATCAGAAGTAACTGTCTATGCAGACATACCTGGCTGGAATAGTTTGTGCTAGGACTTCTTCTTGGGCTTGAATTCAGGACTTTACAGAAAAAGCTACAAAAGCCTGTTTGTAGGAATGGAGTGCCAGAGTTGGTGAAACACGTCTATACGTATCAAGCTGTGATAGCCTGCAGATGACAGTGTATGTAGTTATGATAACTTGTGTTCTGGGATGTAAACTGTAGTAATGACTAAGACCAGGATGCTAAATTCTTGATGGACAAGATGGACCTGGACAAGCTGATACAAAATAGGAATCTATGTTTTGTGGAGTTAAAATCACAAGTGTTCATGGTGTTAGAACTAAAGAGCTTGCAGGGGAGTTTTACCAAAGACAGGAGACTAGGAGCAGCACTGCTAATCCATGGTGGGTTCCCTGGACAGCTTACCTGTGGAACTGGCAATAACTACTGGAACTGTGGCACAAACTAAAGGTCCTGGCTTGTGCTTTGAGAAGGGATACACTGTCTCCTTGGGGGTATCCTTACTAAGCAGGATGGGCTGTGCTGTTTTTCTTAACGGCGTTAAGGACACAGATGGGGCTTTGGGCACTGATCCACAGAGCTAGTGGACAATATCCCTGCTATTGACATGAGGGTTGGAAATGATCTTTAAAGTCCCTTCCAACTCAAATCATGGTATGATTCTACAATGAGGGAGAACAGTTTTTTGAATATCAGATCTCCAGCCTGTCTCCTAGTTTATAAGGTTGAAGTTAATCTACTTTTTTCTTTTGAGGGCAGTGAATGGGCAGGTAGGAAAGGGGAGGAGTTACAAATATAATCCAATCATGCTTGATTGTTTCCATAATGAAAAAAAATCACTGTTTTGGCAGCTTAGTGCCAACCATTCATAGATGATAATTCGATTACTTCCCTTGGACTTAGGAGGCATAACTTTTAGATTCCTTGGTAAGATAGAAAAGGGACATATAGACATAGCTGAGTCTCCTATATAATGGAAGAATCTCCTCTTTACTGAGGGTTGGACTTTCATGCTTTTGCAGAGGAATAGACTTTCAAAAGTCTGCGCTTTTTTCAATGTGGAATGAAATCATGTTCCCAAAACTTGAATCCTATCATAAAATAAAGCTCTGTTTTCTAAAAAGCTCTATTACATTAAGAAACAGAAGATTTAGCTTTCTATTTCACTTTGCAGCATAACCTTAACTGTGCTCTAGTACTGAAAGCTGGCGTAGTAGGAAGATTGCCATATTACCTGGCAATGTTTCAATAATGAAATTTTTCAGTGTGCCAGTATGAATCTGCAGGGCACAAACCTGGAAAATGAATTTCATTCATACTTTTTTATTACTGATACTCTTCAAAAAAATATATACTGAGTTTAAAGGCTTTTGATCCATATCTGAATGTATAGACATACCATAAACTAACCAACAAATATTGAAGGGCTATATTTAAAGCCACTAGTGGTGAGGGGAAAAAAATCAATATCATTGTTTTCCGTTATTAAATTTTTCCTTAGGAGTTCAACAAAAGGATTTAAGACAAACTAAATGTCTAGTATTGTTAAGATAATTTAGTACCCTAAGAACTAAAATGGTCTTTCACTGAATGTGATTTCCATATAGCTTGATCACTGACAAAGCAAATTAACCATTTTTCCTTAATGTTGCTGAGGTAATTTGTCTTGCTTTTCATGATTTTTTGCTTGTGCTTTATTTTTTCTTTCCTCAGATGACACAACTTGAGTAGTTTCATGTTTTAATTTTCAACTTCTGCTGTTTTACTACTGTGCTGGGAAATTTACCAGTGCGCATAAATCAGGGTTATATCTTTACATGTTTCCTAATGCTGAACTCTCGAAGCACTTCAGTGCAAAGCTATAAAAAATTTTAATTTCATGCCTTGTTTTTAATAATTTAGAAAATAAAAGCTTGAACCTGGATATTCTCTATTTAGTATTAATGGAGCAAGTGCTTGATGTTGATATAAAATCGTGGAGAATCCAGTCTGAGCCATAAGTGAAAAGAGAGAAACCTTTATGTTGCTGTCAGTCCCATGAAGTCATGAGACATATTGGCTGCATGAGAGAGATGAGAGAGATCTTCCATGCAGTGGAAGGTTCCCCTAGTACAGCCTTTGCTTTCCTCTGCTTTTTGAAGGGTTTTCTTACACAATGCAGTGGCAGTTTTAGAGGTGACTCTTCAATGTCTTCCCTCATTTACCTTGTTCACCTTGCCGGTACAGGACTGAAGGATCCTTTGGAATGGAGATAGGTGTTTGTATTGCTCTCTTGCTATCATGAGTCATTTATTCTAGTACACATTTGTTTCGTATTCTACCCTAAGGGAGAGAAAAAGATAAATGCTTTACTTGGCTGAGAAAATTTAAATGGAAAAAGTCACACTTACCTTACCTCATTTGTTCTCACAGTGTGCCGTCAGCTTGTGGAAGAGAGGATGAGCAGAAACATTTAGTTTTCTCACTTGTCTAATGGAAAGAGACATGAAAAAGTCACTTGACTAATTATTTATGAATAAAAGCAAATTCGGTGACCTTGCTAGGCTTAAACAGCCTGAACTGCTCTATATATGCTTGGTGTATTTGCCTCTTTATGGAGTTTGCTTTCCTAGGGCATTTTGAAATAATCTGTTGCAAAGTTCTATTAATTTCTACTCTCTTCTCAGTCTTTAATTATCTATACTGCCTAAATTAAAACAAAAAATTAACTGACTCTCACATTATCCACAGTTGTAAGAAATTAACTGTTACTAGAATTGGTTCTGGCTCTTTGAAATCCTCTTTTGTCTCAGTGATTGAGACATTCTTTCTATTCCACTAGCTTTTTGCTTTAGAAAAAGAATTCTCCAAGCAACGTTTGGCTGTTGGCAAAGATATTGCTTTGTTATTACTACTTGTGTCCACAGAGATTTGCTGCATCTGTTTTATCTAAAATAACATTTATGTAAGTGGTCTATCAGTCATGCTTCTCCCTTGTGCTCTCAGGAATGAAATTATTACTCCAAATAGTTTTTAAATAGTCTATACCAACTGCATTAACTTCATCAAATGACATGAAATACAGGAATTACCACACTGTCAGGATATAAAGTAAATAAGAGTAGGTCCAGAGATTCTTAGATGTTTCAACAGAGTTTGCCATGGGTTACTGAAGCTGGGGGCTGGCTGTTTTTGCTATGAAAGATATGTACTAAAATAGTGTTACAATTTTAGAGAGTTTCTACATAACTTCAGTTTGTCCTTTAAAATGGGCTTTGGTTTCACGCCAGGGTACTCAAAGAGCTGATGTGGTGAACAGCAAGTTGGATCTGAGTCAGCATGTGTCCTGGCAGCCAAAAGGGCCAGCTGTACCCGGGGGTGCCCCAGGCCCAGCACTGCCGGGCGAGGGCAGGGATCATCCCGCTCTGCTCTGTGCTGTGCGGCCTCACCTCGAGCACTGCGTGCAGTTGTGGGTGCCACAATATAAGAATGATAGAAAACCTTTAGAAAGCATCCAGGGGAGGGCTGTGAAGATGGTGAAGGGCTAGGAGAGCAAGACGTATGAGGAGCAGCTGAGGCCACTTTGTTCAGCCCAGAGCGGAGCAGGCTGAGGGGAGGCCTCATGGTGGCCTGCAGCCCCTCACAGCGAGCGGAGGGGCAGTGCTGAGAATGTTGCAAGAAATTTGATGACCAGAGCTTAATTGGCAGTCAGAATCTTTATGTAATTTTAGTAGCTGAAGGAACATTTGTACTCTGAACTGAGTATCTGTATTGAAGTTTGTCAAAGTATGAGTAGAGGAGTTGGATGCACATTTGCAACCTTTCCCCAGTGTTGGACAACTTTGATTCAATGGGGCAAAAAAATAAAGTAATGCAGGCTTTTATTGTATGTCTTATATACCTGAGAAAAGTTACAGGGGAAAACTCTGGCTGTGTGAGAGCACAGCAGCAGCGTTGTAACCGAGTTAATACATAGTACAGTAAAGTAGTTGGTGGCATTGTGCCTCGTTTTTAGGGGTATAAGAGGCAGTAAAAAAGGAGAAATATTTTGGCTTCCCCATATAGGAAGTTAAAAGGACATTATAGTTAGAAGAGCAGGAAATCCTGCTAAATAATAAGTCTCCTTAAGTAAGCTCTGTATGTGGGGGGGGGAAGCCAGGCTTAGCCAATAAACCTAGAACTAGGAAGGATCCATGAATTCTGTCCTATTGTAAACGAGACTGCAGAAGAGAGCGTCTACATGCATCTATGGTTGTGCACATTCAATCTGGCTCTGTATGAGGAAGATGGGAAGGTCTGAGAGGAGAAAACACCAGTTTCTTGCTTAAAAAACGTATATACTCTCAGGACTAAAGCATGGGGGATGCTGTCAGTGAAGGCAGATCAGTGACAATTTGCTGGAAGAGACTGATATCTTTTAACAAGGATGTTTAAGCAAATAGTTACGCTGATTTTGTTGTTCGCCTTTTAAATGTGTGCATAATGTGCTTGCAATCCAGACAGTGGGAAAGTAGACTTGTAGTCTTCTGATGCTTATCCTTTCCAATGGGTGAGACGGTAAACAAATAGTCTGACTTCTGTAAAGAGGAGTTTATATTGCTTGTGTCTGGATTATACATAAAAGCATCAATTTTATGCAAGTTGCTGATGTTATAAGCGTTATGTTGCACATCATCTTTGCTTCAGAGATTTACAGCCTGCTAACAATTATGTTAATTTCACGTGTTGTGTGCACTGCAAGTCATATCTATCTACCCATGCTTCGTGTGCTTCATGAGTGAAAGGAAGTGACCCTGACCTTGAATTGTGAGCATGCACCTGGATTTCAAATGCTTGCAGATACTTCACTGCAGCTAATCTTCAGGCATGGAAAGCTATTAGCACCAGTGAATAATAATTCAGTGTAACAGAAGTGAGGTCTTTCATTTTATCAGTATGCTTAATAGACTTCTCTGCTGCATAAAAAGAAGTGTTTTAATTTTACTAGAGGAATCTTTTACAAGTTAATTTTATAAATATGTTAATAGCCATGGGAGTACTTGAAAGAATTAGACAAGTTCTCATTTTTCTTAAACTCTGGAAACCACCTTTTTAGTGCTGCATTAAAAGCAATTTGTATTAGTCGGTGTCTGTGGTTTGCTCCGTTTTTGTAGAGCTCTCATAGTCCCAGAACATTTTTGCAATTTTAGGTGTTTTCAAAGCTACTAATGAAGAGCACTTTATTACATCTAGACATTAATAAAACTAGAGATATATATACTAAACAAAAATGGCAAAGTTTATATTGAGATAACACCCAAAGGATAAAATTAGTTACTCTGTTGTATAAATTGTGTATTTCCAAAGGTCAAAATGGATGTCTTAAATTGTCATAATTAAGTATTCTCAAAAATAAAATCTGAAGTGACATGTTTATACTGTGTCATTAGATGCATTTGCTACAGTAAGTAGCAGAATTCTATTGATACCATAAAGAGGTACGGAGAAATGACGCGATTTTCTGCCAGATATTGTAAAAAATATATATACACTTTTTCAGACTAACTATAGTTTTTTAAAGAGCCCTCAGGTTTACTTTTTACGGGGGAAACAATAAGAGGGAAAAAAAATCTGTTAAATATGCAACACTCACCCTGTTATCAGTGTTAGAACTCCTGACTTGGTAGAAAGGAAATATTATTTCTCTTACAGAAACCTCTTTGGTTATTAGTAACAAGAACATATTAAATTTGATATGCTCTTTGTCAGAAAATTCCAAATTATGTTCTCAATTTTTTCTACTTCCTTTTGCCTTCCAGTGACATACAGGCACTCTGATCTCAAAGACATTGAGAGATCTTCTGCTACTGCCTTGGAATAGGAAATCCAACAATACAGCTGTTCAAAAACCCACAAAAATTTGATGGGAAGCAGAGTGCAAAATGTTTTGATTAATGCTTCAATTCTCTGCCTGAGTGCCACGGTGCCACAAGTCCTGATTTAGCACTAGCAGTCAACCATTGACTTGAAATATAGGGTTTAACCCTAAATGTTTGTGATGATTCACCTTCTCAAATTTGAAATGCATTTGGCTGTCAGTGCTGCATGTACTATAAATACTGAGATTTGACTGCAAAAATTTTATCTATTTCCTGCAAATAGCCTTTCCTCTTCTTTTTTCTATCCTGGGCATGATAAAAGATCTGAGATCAAGATTTGTAGTTTCATTACTGAAGAAATGGTTATGCTGAATGAAAACATGGAATTTCTCTTCCACTCCTCTCTTTCCTGTCACTCTGCAAATGCCCAAATTTGAGCTACAGAGGAGTTTCCTAGAAACAAGACATATCTAAACTGTCATAGATAAGGCTTCTTGTTCTCATCTTGTGTAATTTCTCTCTAAATGCAGTTTGTGACTTTAGCAAACTGAGATAAACCTATATGGAAATCAATAGCAAACCACTGATGAGATTCAGTGGGATACTACATCTCTTTTGGAATCATGGGAAATATGCAGAAATGAGGCTGGTTTTGCTAAAGGAAAAGTACCAATCGTGATTTGTTCTGTAAAAACCTTGGGTATGTGATTGTTCTTTAACCTTTATATTCTGAATTTTTCAAAGGGACAGGAGCCCTTCAGTACTTGTAGAAACAAGGGATGTTCTCTTCTACCCTTCCAAAGAGGAGTTTATTTTTATCTCCTTTTACTACTAAGGCACTAATTAGCCATGATCAAGTCAACACTGTGATTTTTTTTGTTTAACACCATGGCTGAATACAAATGCCTTTGAAGTGTAATGTAATGTCATTCACACTGAAGGAATTGAAGGTTTGAATCAAGAGATGCATGTTTTTGATCAAAGGGCTAGCTGCTTTGTCACTTTTGTTAAGACTGAGGTGCTATATATATGACCTCAATTTCCATGTAGAAAACTTCAGTTTTAAAATTATTTTGGAATTTTGACAAATTTTGTTTTTTTGTGCTTTTTCTACTGTTTCAAAATTATTTCTGCATGTTTCTGAGAACTGAAGATGCAATAATTTCATCTATGTTTCTTGAAATATAAGCTACTATGCACTATTAAGAGATGGAGGAATATTAATGGAGTTATTTGGCAACTGAGTGATAGGTTGAATAAAAATCCACTTCATTGCATAATAGCCATTTCAGTTGTTGTGCTGGCAAGTTTTTTACAGGTTGATGTTATATGTATACACATACATTTGGAAAGTGGATGTGTATGAAAGTGAAGGGTGCTTTTAAAGCACTGGTACAGCACATCAAACTCAGGCTTTAGATGGACTGTTACAGTGCTGCATTGGGTTGAAACAGAGAGGGATTTGCTTCTGCCTGCGAAAGTTGTCCAGATCCTTTTGACTCATGCTGGAAGGCAAAATAAAAGTAGTTGTAGTGAAGATTTATATCTCAAACTGATGCCTGCTTCATGATGCTGTGTATATTTGCACATCTGTCTTCCTACAAAGCTTGAGTTCAGATCACATGAATTGTTGGCTGAAACTGATACTTTGATTGCAGACATTGTGCTCACGCTGCTTTATGTACTGTTTGTTCATATCTGTACTTAGTTTGGATGGGATTTTTTTACTATCACTTTCATCTTCAAAAAAATTGTAGCTCATTTGGATAAAGTGGTTCTTCCCAGATGAAAAATATATATATACGATTTTCTTCCTCCCTCAATGAATAGAACAATAAGAATAGAAAAATGGAAAATGCTTTGGTTCGGAAGGGTAGTTACGCTTTCCTGATTTTCTAAGGGGACAAATGTCAGATAGGAAACTGATCTTAGTGAACTGCAAAAGTTCTTCAAGTTTAGAGCTCTCTTAACCAAAGCAAACCCACATTACCTTCAGTTGGAAGTATGAAATCTGAAAAGAATAAGAAAATCAATTTAAAAATAGCGTGGATGCGTGATTTTTGAAACACGAAAAATATTCACATCACAAACTAGACTCAAGTCCTAATCAACTGAGTATGGAATAACAATAGATGATTCATCTTGCTTTTCTAGGAATAACCAGTGTACACAGATTGCATACCAAAATGTCTGAAGAATTCATTTGCAGCCTGTCTACAGGATAGAATTTATTTGCAGAGAATTTGATAAAATTTACTTGATTTAGGTTGAAGTATATTTTACAAATGAGGAATATATCTATTTATTTATCCCTCTGTACATATTTCCATCCCAAAGTGACATAGCAGCATTCATTCAACTGCCGTGGAGAATCTGAAAAAAATGGAGATCTTTTGGAAGACTTCTGCTCTTTGTTGGGATATAAAGACTCATAGTGGTTATACTCCTGAACTCTCTGTGCCCTTTTTGTATGGTTTCTCTGCTTGATACTAAGTGGGCTGTTATTTGGATGTTCTGTGCTTTTAAATTGCTTTTTGTCTGGAAATCCTGCTGATTAAAAGATCTGCAGAATGAACATTTGTTGCTTGGTAATTTTACGAAAAGCTGGCAGGCACTTTCTATTTTATCTCTGATTTGTGACCTTTGCATAATAGGTATTACCTTATTAAGGGTAGAAAAATTTCCAGATGGTTTAATGGTCTTTCATACAGACCATAATGGTGGTCATAGGAAAATCTGAAAAGGAGCAAATATTTGGGCGACCAGGTAAGATAAATTGAATGAAATTGTAGAAATTTAAGTTGTAAAACTGGCTGGACCTGCAAGAGGAATCACTTTGGACTTGAATGAAGCTCAGAACTGACATGAAGTCGATATTTGGTAACCTTGTTTCCTGGCCTGATAGTACCTACCTGCACGCAAGAAACAAAGACACAATGCTTTGTAATGGTTCATTCCAAAGGACAACTGAGTATGTATTAATGTACTTACAATTACTCTGGACTAGCAAAAATGTACTTACCCAAATACTACCTATCGTCTACAGTGCATTTGATAGATATCTAAGGAAATCTTGCTTCTGAGAAAGAACAGTGTGTCCATGGTAGATCACAGGTGAGCAAAAGAGATCTTCAGTCCTGGTGAATTCAGAGGGGTGGTAGCTGAATCTAGATCAAGGAAAGCTGCCAAGCAGTTCCAAAGAGGCTGGATCAGAGGCTGGTGCCTCATTTGTGGAGCTCATTAAGTGTTTGAGATAGAAGCAGAGTCATTTCCTCAGATAATGCAGCAATCCAAAGTGATATGGCAATCGCAGGTGCGAACAAAGCAGATTCACCAGTGTATGACTGTGCTATGCTATAAGCAGTGCTGATGGCACGACTGCAGTCAGGGTCAGAGCTCTGTGGAATTGATCCACGACAGCTCTGTTAGTACAGGAAATGTGCAGGGGTGTTCCTGCCCTACATAGCTGCACAGCCAGAAATGAGAGTAGTGGCTTTACTTAGTTTTGTGGTTCTCCAAAATATCACAAATACGTAAAACAAACTGTCCTGAAAAAAATCTTCACAGTTGTTTGGTTATTTATATCTTTGTATATATTTTATATCTTTATATCTTTACTGCTTGGAATCATTCCGTTGAATTAAAAACAGCCAAGCATATTGAAATATTGAAATGAACGATGAGCAACAAAGGTAGAGATCTGTGCTTTGTTTTTTTCTGTGCCTCTTACCATATTCCTTAACTTTCCACTTTCAACTAATGTAGTCTGTTCGAGGGATGGAGAATGAGTATTTGATCTGAGGAGGACAGAAATTCTGCTATATAAGATAAAAGCGACTGGGTGAAAGTGTCATTTGTCTTCTTTTTTTTTTTTTNATAGATATAGGCTGATGTTTGGAGCAGTTAGAATGTGTCATTTGGGCTTAAAATACTAATAGACGATAATTGAAAGTGCTGGCCCTAAGCTCAGTATCTATCACAGATCTTTGTGGTTTGTGCTAGCATGTTATTCCTCCTCTCCCAGGCTTCAAATTGGTGCCAGGTGGAGAACAACGAAGCAACTCTTTGGGAGAAGCCAACTCCTGGTGTTACAGTTAACAGCAAATCACAATTGCCTTTGGTCAAGTTGGGGTTTTGGCTGTTGTCTGACCAACTGAGTACATGTTTCAGCATGGTGTTAGTCGTTGGCTTTTAACTGCCTGGCAAACACAGATCATCATGATATCAGACCTTTGGTGCTCTACCCTCTGGCTTTTGGTTGAACAGAGAACTCAATGTAAATCTCAGACCATATGCTCGGAGTTACCTATGGGACTGTCATTAGCACACAGATGAAATGGCTGTGCCAGGCATGTCTGTGACAGCAGATTTTCACTGAAAAGATGAGGCTGCTGAGTAACTTCTTTTTATGTAAGTATGGGATGCAAAGTTTTTATGGGAATTTAGTCTAGCCTGTAACTAATGTCTTGTAAAATAAATATCCGTGAGACTCTGTGTGATTCTTTACTATTAAGGCCCTTGAAGATGCACTTAAATTCTTAAATTTAATGTTTGCCCTTTTTTTTTTTAATCTTTTAGTGGAAAGATATGCACCCTTGAAGTTTTTACTCTGTAATTTCCTTGAAATGATAAAATAGAGTTTTAAAACTGCTTTTGGAGCAACTGATTTTTTTTTACTGTAACCAAAATAAATAAATAGTAATTAAAAAAAAAAACATAAAGGCTTTAGAATAGCAAGGTGATATTTTTTCTTTTTTAACTTTTTTGGTAGGGGGGAAGATAAGAATCCACCTCTTGAGTAGAATAACGTGTACACTTTTCTTGAGATTGTCTTTGCTTCAAGCAATATGGACCAGTGAAGACTTCCTTTGAGCCTGAATTTGGTAATAGACAGTGGATTGTGAAAATGTTGCCAACAAAAAGAACTTGCACTCTTTCCTGATCAACTGTCTGGACTTCGTTCCTGTTACTATAGGCAAAATAGCAGTAAAGTTTTAAAGGAAAGGCACAGTAGGGAGAGGGGAAAATGCCCAGAGCTCACTTTGTAAGCTGTGAGTTACAAAGCTGGAAGAGGCACAGTCCTTCTGCAGCCACTGTGCCTACAAAGCAGTGCCAGTCACAGCTGGTACTGAAATGAAAAACCACCTAAAAAGGCAATATAAGAACATAGCTAAATGCCAGACTGTGGCAGAATTTTATACAGGCATTGTAAGATCAGAAATCAGTGAAACAGATTGAAGTGATTTGCTGTCTTTACAGAAAACTGCAGCAAAAGTGGAATTGGACTCTTTTTATCACCTCAGCACAAAATCACAATGTAACAGCAATGGTTCCTGTAAATTTGTCAGGGAAGCCTCTGTACAAGGCATGTCCAGTTCCTTTCTTGAAGAGACACTGCTTCAAAAATACAGAAATTTTCTGGCTTCCAATTCAAAGACAATTTCAAATATAAATTCATGTCAAAGAATTAGGGCCTATGGCAATGGTTCTCAGTCTTGCAGTAGGAAATGCACCATGATGATGAGGGACTGGAAAGGTAACCTTAAGCTGTTTTTAACGGGCTTTCCTTCCAAAGCAGTAGATCATGAGATACTTCTTTATAAGTAGTGTTAAATGAAATTAAAGGTACTTTTTAACACTGCAAGATTGACTACACACACACATGGACACACGAAGTAGGCTTCTACAAGGTGTTTAACTAATCTGAGCAAGTCCTTAAGATGAAAAGGAAAGGGCAAGAAGCATCACTACTTTGCTAAAATATTTATAGAAATCTACAGCCAACTTACAGAGTTTTTGAAGATCAAGAATCTCTCTTATCTACCTCTATAGGCTCAGGAATCAAAACTTAACTTTCATATTAGTCTCTAAGAAAAGGAACATTTTCAATGTGGGGGTAAAAAAAAAAGAGAAAATCTTTCATCTATACCAACTCCCTGATGCACATCCACATTTGAAAGTCACCTTCATAAAGTCCATGTAACTGTGCTTCCTGAGACTCAAGCATGGGGAAAATACGGCTTCCAGAGAAGGCCAGATCTTGTGACGTTGCTGTAGACACCAGCTCATACGGGATCTGATAGGCCTTGCTGCCACTAAATGAACGTAAATAGCCTGCAAAGTGCTGAAGCAGCAGGCTCGGTGTTGTGATAGTTGGATACTCACTAATGTATCTGACATCACTAGACAGTCAGCACATCTACTGTGCTGGGAGTCAGGGAAGTTAATTGGCAGTGAATGGCTAGTTGTCTTGGAGAATTTGGGCTCAAATGAGTGTTATACCAAAACCCCTTCAGGAGCAGTAGTCCTATGGATGAACTTTTGCCTTTGCCCTTTTTGCATGTCAAAAAATTTCAGCCCAACTTGGCAAGAATTTCAAAGCTATCCTACAATATTGATGAATATGGATGGCTCAGTAGAGAGGGAAGAGGTTATTAGCCCATGTGTTCACATTATGTTATACTCTAAACTTCAAGAGAGAGCAACCAATGTAAGGAAGCACAAATTTGGTCCTGCTCTCTGTCACACTCTGAAGAACCTAGTCATGAGGTACAAAGTTTTAAGAAACCCATTTTCATTAATTCTGCTACTTGTGAAGTTCCTTGTTTAATTATGTAATTTTAAGTACACTCTGAAGTCATTTCCTACTTGGACCTGGGTCTACTAATATGGTATTGAAATCTTCCAAAATAGGTTAACAGTTTAACACCTCCTTTGTGAAGTCACTGCTTGAGAGCTTAGAATTAGGATGCTAAGGTAGCAATATCCAGTGTTACACTGCTACGTATGTAAACATTCAGTAGCTGTGTGCTTGCAAGTATCCCAGCATCATGTGTGAAACGAAACTGTGACAAGATAGCATGTTCTTAAAATAAGATTAAAAAAAAAAAAAAAAACAACCATCACATTTTAGCTTATTAGCAACTCTTGAAGAAGATATCTGGTTGTGTTACAGTTAGCTAAAAGGCACTGTTGACATAATGCTAGATGTAGGAGACTATAATCCTTGACTGTTCTTAAAATATAGAAAGTAGATACAAATTAAACTTGCTTCCAAGCAATACACTTAACTAGGCATTAATGAAAAACAGTGAGGAACTCAGAATAGTCAGGATTGGAAGGGACCACTTGGGATGAACTCAAGGGTCCTTTTAAGCACTCTTACTTGTCAGGTAAAATTATTTGAAGTACTGTAACTTAAAATCACTTTACATTCTTGTGTGTAGTCATATGTCAAAGAAGGGAAATCAAATGGCTTTGATGAGACTTATAATCATCTGTTTGGACACTCTGCTTTTTTATTTCTGTCACGTCTATAGGAGCTAATGTTAAGTAAAATCCCCCTGAATCACTTCGTTGTTTTCAGGCACAATTTCTTGGTGAGAATGAGATGCTTTCTGTATGTTTTGTGATTTTTGACTTACAGTGTTACCATTGATTTCATTCATGTCTTTGGGCCAATCCAGAGCTGTTAATGTTGGTATTTGTTACTGATTCAAAGCCATTTGACTGGGGGAAATAGAGGGAGATGACAACTCACATTTTTTCCTCCAGGGTTTCAAAACCAGGCGATAGATATGAATATATGTAAGAGAACTATTTTTATTCTCATGTGCTTATTACAGTCATCCATGTAGTCATCCACTTCATTCCTAAATACATAGCCAAAAGCATATCTGTCGCCTTGCTGGATTAGGTCTGTGTGAAATGACTAGATTCTGTTTTACAAAAATTGCTTACAGAACATAGAGCCTCTTTTGGTGGTTATTGTGAAAACAACTGATTTTATCCCAGTAATCTTTTCTTATTTCTATACAGAGTTAAATATATACGTACCTTGATCTAGGTTTGACTCAGTTGATTTGCCTTTGAAAATACTTAGAAGGGAAACAAAAATTAGAAATACACTCCTGATCAAAACTGGCTTTCAGAGGGTAAACTCATCACCTGGCTTAGGCCCTAAGACAAGATGAGCAATGGATGGAGCTAGACAAGGTGGGTTCCTCCCTGCCATGTCAGGCTACATCTGGAATTCAATACATTCTCTGCCACCTCCTACCTGATCTCACAATAATGCCTTCCAGGTTCTAAAATGAAAACCAGAAGGGATGTATAAAAATGCTAAACAAACCCTTCCTTGTAGGACAAGAAAAAGGGACCCTACCTCCTTGTCATGCTTTGCACTTCTATGGCTTTTTGTTAATACCATGCAATTCTATAAATTTCAGCAAAATATGCGAAGAAGCTGATGTTCCATGTTTACTTTTAATAACAGAACTATCATTTCTGTATAATCTGCCCAGATGCTGAGTATTCTTGTTCATTTCAGCTGACAACCAACTTCCTCCTTTTAAATTGGTGAGCAAAAGCTTATGTCTTGAGACTCAGTGCTTACTTGTGGCTGGTAGAGGACAGATCTAGCTGAAATTTCTTAACACCAGCAGCATTAACCTACAGCAAATGAGCCCAACAGCAGCATCAGGTACTGCTTTTCAGTATACCTGCACGGAATCTTTTCTCTTTCTCTTACAATGCTTTTGATCACAAAATCTAGCATAGGGCCTTGTCTTACTAGCAGAGCCAATTTTTCAGTCTCCTGTGTGACACAAATAGGCCTGCAAGTAAAAATCAAATCTGAAAATGATTATTTTTTTAGAGGAAGAAGAGCCTGACCCTGTGATCCTGATCCAAATGAATGTCTACCTTTTCTCTTAAATACGGTGGCAAAAAATAATAGATATCTTTTTTTCACATTAAATTTATAAGTAGCAAAACTTGTGGGAAAAGTTATGTAATTTACTTGTAAAAATAGGAACTTTTCTCTGGGAAGACTGAAGTTTCGATTTCAGTCTGTTGCAAGCTCTTCATTTTGATATCTTGAGGCTAAAATATCTCAGGAAAGGGTGAAGTAATGCCTGTGGGTGGGTGACTTGGAGCTCTTCTCTCCCAGTCTGTGGACTGGCAGACAGTCCACTGAGTATATTTTTCATAACCGTTGTTTCCTGAGTTCTGTCCTTTACAGTGCCACTGTGACTGCAGAAAAGGTTGTGAGTTTTTTTTAACTAAGAGTTGCCTTGCCACTGAAGGGTAAGAATCCAGCAATATGAAGCATTGAAGATGACATCTGCTAGAAGGTAACCTCTAGCCAACCAGCAAGTCCATCAGCATTAAACATTACAGCCTATAAGACATCTACTTTTTTAAACTATAAACCAAATTTCCGAGGTTAAAGGAACTGACAGGAGATATTTCTGATCAGATTTTTTGTTTTGATGTTTTATGTTAGGATTTGTGGGAAGTATTTTTCATTGTTGTTTAATGTCAATATGTACCCCTCCAAAAAAGCAAAAGAAAGAAACAAAATACCAAACAAAAGGTTTGGCATACAAAAGTGGATGAACTATATCTGGCTAATATTTCTTCCATGTCTGGCATCAAAATTACTGTGTGGGTTATTAAGGAGCATTCAATTCATATACCACAGGACTGTAAGGAGTGACCAAATAGTCTCCAAACCCCTCTAGTCAGTGGTCCATAATATATCAAAGTTAGCTACAAAGTTAATGGAAAAAAAAAAGACATGTAGGCAGAGAAAGTAGCAAAAAATAAAATTAATACCCTTTCAAGAATTTGCGTAATATTTATGCTTTTGTCATGTAAAATCATTTTTGATGACAATGCTCACAAAGTCTGTGGATGGCTTCTTCCTCTTCCTCAGATGGCTGGCTCTTCCTCACCTTCAGCCATCTTCAGATGGATGGCTTCTTCCTCTTCAGTGACAGATTTTTGCATTAAAAATTTGAGAAATGTAGTTTTACTCCGAACTGCAAACTTTTAGTTACCATCTACTTGCCATCAAACTTTCACTGTAGTGAAAGATCATGTTGCAACCACAGGTAACTTTTCCATCTGCAGTGTGGCTTGCAGACCCGTTGATACTCTAGAGCAGTGGATATTAATGAAGCAACTCCACAAAATAAATCTGTTTGGTCAGTGCTGCTCCCAATGTCATTTGTGTCACCACTGTTGCTTTTTGCTGCAGTGCCAGCAGCAAAGGCCATGCTGTAACTGTGATGGTTTGTTGGCCCAATCTCCAGCATCACACTGTTTGAAAATTAGGAAACAGAATTTATTACTGGAAATGATTTAATCCTGGGAGAGTGCTTCTGATTCATGCACTCAGACGTGGTAGCCAGGCAGACCAGTGTAACCCACAGTAGCTGCACAGATGCTGCTGCCAGCAGCAGATCGTGCTCCTATCATCCCCGTTGTTTCCTCTGCTTTAAAGTGCGAAAAAGCTTGACTGTGGTTTGGGGCCAGTTTCTGCGCTGGCTCCCTCAATTCCTCGCACATTTGCTTCTGCTCCCTTTTCTGCAATTGTCTTCAATTTTGATCTATAATTTTACAAAAGCACAGCTCGTCACATCCTTTTTGTTTGATATGGTGATGCCAGAATCAAATGTAGAGATTTTAGAGTTTGCTTCAGTGCCTGAGCTGTCCTTTGAAGGATTTTCATGTAAGAAAAGTGGAATTTCAGATGACAAGGTGCATCTCCATACCTTATTTTTCCTTCCTTCCTGTACTCTGTTGCTGAAATTGGTTAAGCTTGTAAAGTTTAATGGGGTAGGATGTGGCCTACTGTCCCTTTTTGAAGTGTTCTTACTGAAGATAAACTAAGGGAAATTCTCTATTTATCTGGTATGCAATTAGAGGTTAGTACAGGGCAAACATCAAGGTGTAAAGATGGCCAATTGATCCTTGCAAGTTGAGTGTTAAGGAAAGGGATTTTATTTTCTTTCTCTCCTTCCTGAAGTATTTTAATACTATTCTAGAATTCTTCTTTCTACTCCAAACTAATAGCCTATGGAGATAGCTGCTTCCAGTGTCAGTTTTTTTTAACAAAGTCGGAAGACATTCGCGTCTTAGAGATTATTCCTGTGCATCACTGTTATCAGACCTGTAATACAGTCATTGTTTTGGTTGATGGGCCAACTCATTAACAATTTAGCAAGACTTTGTCCATTCTTTAAAGATGCTTCAAGAAAGTAAGTTGGATCCTGTGAGCTACAGACCCAGTCTCTTCAATCTGAGTTGTGTGTGTTTGTGTGGTCCACAGAAACGGTACCTCCAATGAGGATTTGGGTTAGTTATCTCAGATTTGGAAAGCCTGGCTGGCCAGATGAAACTGTAAAAAAGTCTGGCCTCTGGCCCTTATCTTATTCTCCAGCTATTGTAAGAGATAAAAGTTTATATAGATTGAAGGGAGGTTGCAGAAGTTCATTAAAGTCCCTTAACATAAAAAGATGTTGCTGAGACTCCATCTTGTCACTTCTGGAACAGGTCAGTCTCCATTAAGGTGAAAGTATAGAAGCTATGCTGTACATCATTTATATGATGTGATTTTATTTTTTTTGTCTTGACTACACTTACTGAAGGGAGTAAGTTTTAAGTAAATTGTAACTTTTCTGCATAGGCAGATTCTGAGGCTTAATCTCTTCTCAAATTCAATTTCCGTATGTGAAGATTAATAACAGGAACTCATATGCAAGTTTATAATGATTTTTTTTTTTATTGTTTCAAGTGGTAGATCTGAGTCCTTTTTTAAGTCACTATGACATTGCCTTTTTTCACATGCATTTCTACGTGCAGTGTTTTCAGTGTTTTACATGAAGATTGAAACACATTAACCGGGAGTGACACGTATGTGGCTTCTTGATTTTGTTTGAGATAGAGGTTTAATACGTTTGTGTGTAAAAGAGAGCAGGTCCTCTCAACTTTCAGTAATGCACTGTCCTACCTACCTACTTAAGATAAGTTTTTTTGGTCTGTCCCTTTTCTGGGTAAGAACACTGTAGACTTAATGCAACTCTCACACATACATAATTGAATGGGGGTGGTGTGTGAATTAATTAAAAGTAGAACTTGTTCCATATTTTATTTGTAATCTCATCTTTTATACTCAGGTCATACCCACTGTAAAGTCATCATTTTCGTCAGTCCCATTAGAAGAATTAAAAGTGGTGTTATATTTCTATGTGGCATATGTATTGTTTTTTGTTTTATAGGACTACAACGTTATATCATTCTTTTATGGATTGGGATGGAGAGAGTTGTTTTAAAGAAAGAAAACCATTACATTATTTTAACAAACTAAAGTGCTTGACGCAGGATAGAACAGATTTTTTAAATGAAACAAACTTCTCCAGCATATTGAACGCTGGATATGTGGCAGTCATGTAAAAGTCACTGGCTTTAGCTTCATTCTCATGTTCACACATGGACACACATAGCCATTTGGAATCAACATGCTCTCCATCTCCCAGTCTCCCTGCCCCATGCCCCTGTCAGCAAAAGGCAACTGGAGCTTAAGGAATCATTCTAAGGGTCAGTCTACTGCGTTCCTCTGATGAGGTGTCAGCAATATCCCTCCCATCCTCTTTTCTAGATTCTTCAGTCCTTTTCTCCTTATTGCTGTTGTCAAGGCATATGATTTTTATTTTATGTTTTGCATTATTTTCCATTTCAAATTTGGTGAAATGTATCTACATGTCATGAGTCACGAAGACATTACTTCAATCTTTCTCTGCCTCCCCCCCTTTCCCTGCGGTACACAGCCTTCTTCCCTTACTCTGTAGCAGAAAGATGTGGGAGAAATAATTTGAGGCATCATTCTGCTCAATATCTTGGACATGCAATGGAGCTAAATAAAACCTGTATTGTCTCTTCCCCAGTCTCTTCCTTTTTCTCTAAGACTGTCCCTGTGATTGTCCCTGTGATTTTCGATCTGCTCTTCGAATCGAATCAGGATGGATGAGTTTATAGGCTGCAACTGTGTTGTGTATCGTGATTATGTATTTTGCTGTTATGAGATGAAGCTCTCATAATGAAATCTGTGGCATTCAGCTTGGTACAGTTTTATTACTTTTTTTTTTATTATTATTTCCCAGCAAATATAATATTGTCTCTTCATGGCTGGTACGACTATTTTTAGATTCAGTTGTTTGCAGTATGATTTTGGAGGATATTCATGTGCATTTGGGAGGAAAATGAGTAAAATCACTTTCAGAGACAACAGTTGGGGTCCTGACATTCACCCATGGAAGTTGATTTACCATTGGTCAGAAAGGCAAGTGCCATATGCATCCATTCCCTTACCCAGGAGGGAAGACAAGTGACAAAAACACAAGTTGATATCAAAGCTTTACATGAAAAGACACAGCTATATAAAAATTTATTGACTTTATCAATCGGGTTTTGAATCCTGAAACTTCTATTATATACACATTGGTGCTCAGATGTTTCTTTTTACAGAACGTATGCTTAAAATAGAAATTCGTGGGTTGGCATTTTTTACAGAATGATTTCTTCCTCTCTCCCTCCTCCTTGCCACCCTGTTCAACAAAAGTAAGCCCACGGGACAACCTACATCCACATTTCATCTTTTTTTATTGTATAAAAAGATGAAGCTGAACAAATACCAATGGGAATGCCTATTAAATGTGCTATGACATTATTTTACAAGATGACTTGTCAAACTTACAACATAGGTAAGCCACCGTAGGTAAACTGTCATATCTTCAACTAAGTAATACTGTTCTTCTGTCACCTGCACTGGGCGAAGGCTCTTACACCTCAGCTGTGGTATGTGGCAGAACTCTCTTCAGCATAGTAGGAATTTTAGTTTCCATAGAAAATTCAATCTATATTTTTATTTCGTCTGCAATATTTGACTTGATCCCTTTACATAATTAGAGCAAACGCAAAGGCCTGGGAGCCAGAAACAGGTGTCAGTTCTGAATGACCTCCACACATGTTCTTGAAAACTTCTTCAGAAGGTTTCAGAAAGGATTATTGCAGTTTGGCTTTGGCACAAGTCTCTTGATAAATTCTTAAAAAAGAATAAATAAATAAATAAATAAGGCATGCTTGCTCAGGCTGAAACCCAAAGCACTTCCCTGTTTTGGGGCTACCACTGAACTTGCGTTGGCTTCTGGAAAGTCTGCCCTCCTGCTGCTAAATCTTTCGAAAACAGGGAAAGGCCATGTTCAGTACAGCTTTTGTTGATTCCTGATTTGTTTCTTTTGAAATGAACAACTACTTTAATTGCATATCTGAAAATAAAACAAGTGTAGTAAATGCAATTTTAACATTTTTCATATTGGCAATATTAAAACCATTGAGGCTAATTCTTTCAAGATTTTTGTAAGCATTAGCTGCAGACTGGGTTGTCAAGAAGTGCTTTATCACCAGAATTTAAAATCTTGTTACAGAAACAGGGCCCATGGGGAAGCACTTCAGCAGCCCATTTTCAGTTTACTCCTACTTCAAATGTATTCATAGCAACACCAACCAAATCCCATGACTGCTTTCTGCAATACTTTTCTATGATGTCTCCATTGTTGCAAAAGAGTGCACAAATTTTCTAATCCCTTTATAGCATAGGACTGAGAGAAACAGCAGAAATCTTTGGCAGCTTCTTTAGCCTTGGAAACTTAATCTCTTCCACTGGTATTTTGGCCTTTCATACATACTTGGCCTATTCATAAATAAGAACATAACAAGCTAGGTATCTGAACCTATTGATTCAGGTATCTGAATGTAGTTGAAACCTACCTAAACTGCTTGTGTTTCCTGCATCTCTAGTCCACAGCTATTGTACCTAAATCGTTCAAGGAGAAATGCTATGAAATACTTAGAAGTTGTCCTGTGATATTTTTTGTAGGAAACCCTATTAAATATCAAGCTCCTAGAAGAGATCTTTTAAGCTTAATGATGCAGTGCTGTTTTTTCCATCTCTAAAATGGCTTTTATGGGCTTTCAGTACTATTAAAAGCTGTTGACTTTGGTGCATCACAGGTTTTTTTTTGTAGATTGGTCACATGACTCTTGAAGGTCCAAATCTTGGATGATGGATAAAAGCCAAACTGAGCATTCTGAATGTTATGCAGTGGCTGAGTATTGCAATGTCAAAATGTCAAAAGCTTGCCTTAAAGTTCTTTTAACTTACAAAATTATGAAATACACCTTTAGGAAAAAATTAAAACATTTTTGGAAACATGATCCCACATGCATGTTCCTTTTTCAAAATGGAACTGGCTTATAAGTAAGCAGTTGATCCCAATAGGAAGATAAATAGCTGGACTTTGTCTATTGTCACTCAGTGGGTTAGAGAAAAATGCCTGGCAATATCTCCAGATATCTCTGTTGTTTGTGATATCTGGCTGTGGGAAACCTACTGGTAGCAGTGGGTTGGTTTTGACTGGGTCAAGAACAACGAATAGCTAGGACAGCTTTCTAACACTTTAAAAAGCCCTTAAATGTGATTTCAACATTAATATATATATATAAATTCCTTCGTGGGGGAAGGAAAAATTCTCTATGCAATTTCAGTTTTAAATTCAGATTTTCTTGGATCTCCTTATCATTTTCTTGGCTATATGAGTGTGTCTCTTCTCAGAGACCATCTTCTCATGTTTGTTATTCTACATCATGATCAGTCTTTCTTTTTGATAGTTTAACTAATCTAATCTTCCTGTGTGATATTTCAATGTTTTTGAATACATTCTTTGCTATTCCAGAGTCCTCAACCACTCTGATTTTTTTTCTTGCAATACCAATTCTAGCTCATGATTTTCTGCGTCACTTATTTCCATAATAGTGAAGACTAGCTCAAAACTTAATGCAACAATGAAGAAATGAAAATGAGGAAAATAAGAAATTCCTTATTTTAAGGAAAAACATTAGGACACTAGAATGTCAGTGATTTGGTAACACTCATGTGGGAGTGCATTCCTACTCACAACTTATTAGCAATATAGCCTTGCCCAACTACGAGCTTCTTTGTATTCTTTTTTTTCTGCCATATATTTTGGGGTGATAGAATTATCTTTTCCTTACTTATTTGTTACATGGGTTAACTTGTTAACATATACACAATGCTTCGAGTGTCAGATATTCTATTAATTCTAGGAATTATGATTTGTATCATCAGTCTTCCATTTCCAAATCCCCTATTCTTAATTAGGGGATCTGGACCACGAACAAATGATTCTAGTATATGTAAAATCTTCTGTGAGGCCAGCAGATGAAGCACTTTCCATTTAGTGTGCAAACAGCATGTGAATGGATTTCAGAGGAATGTATTTATCTTTGCCATTCAAAGTAACTAAATTACAGTTACTGAACCACAGCAAAGAGAGAACTAAATTTAGAAACTGAACCTCTAGGATGCGAGGTGATTCAGTTTGGAATGCACCAATCCGCAAAGAAGGAAAATGATCCCACTGTGGTAAGGGATTTAGCTAGTTATGTGTAGATGAACACTTGTAATTGTTTGTCTTACAGCTGTTGTTGAGATTGGAATGTGGCTGAGTTAGTCTTGCTGCTATATTTAGTCATTTTGTTTAGCATTTGGGACATCAATTCAACATCTGTAGTGCTCTGCAGTGCACAGAAGCTGCTCAGTTAACTGACACCCTTACAGCCAGCTGCCAACAGGCTCTGAAGTTGTGCTGTGGCAAGGCATGCATTTTTAATATGGATACAACTATTAAAGTCATTTCAGGGCAGTTAATTGGTGAATGAGATTACATTAATTTATTTACTTAGGTGTACAAGTAAATCAGGGTCTAGATAACCTTGAAGGCATTTAAATATGAAAGTATAAATTGGTGCATCCAAAACCTGCTTGAACAACAATGGCTGCACAAGGAGAAAACTAAATTCTTGCATCTTTCTTCTCATCACCTTAATCATGTTTCTACACTTTAAAGTGCAGGAGGTGTAAGATGTTTTTCTGGAACATGGGAATCACCTCTGGAAGAGCAAGGTGACCACTTGAGATAGACCAGCTGAGATGTGTGCTTGTGCCTAAATACAGCCCTTGAGACATGCAGGAGCTGGTGCTGCTTCAGTTTCCAGACATGTTAGATGTAGTCAAATCTACATATGAGATGTTGGCTTTGCTCCAAGATCACAATTACGCTGATGATTACAGAAGGCACAGCAGATAATCTCTTGGCCACCTGTAGACAAAATCAAAAAAGCTGATTTCTGTACTGCTTCTTTCAATAGCATCGATGAATCTAATCCTCAGCGCAAAAGGCCGCTGCTCGGGGGAAAAAGCTTCATCCTCACTCTGTTTCCTGAGTTGCATTTGCCTTTTTCAAAGCCTTCTATTGCCTCCTTATGCAGACCTTGAACAAAGAGATGAGATGAGCTGAAATTCTGCAGAATATTAAAGAGTTTCCCACCATCTCCATTGAGGGTGTTGGTGTTAAGAAATAAACCATCAGGTATGAGGGGGTGAGAAACAAATGTGCTAGTCATGGAGCTGTTGCTATTTTTTGATATCCTTGTATTTAGGACTGGTTTGAAAAGGGAGGGGCTGAACTCTGACACAAAAGTGACTATAAATCATCAGCTGTTATGGCTTAACTACTAAGAGGAATACATTCTGGCACCCAACTAGATCTATTAATCAGCTTCCTGATACGTGTTGGAGCTAACTGTCCATAAACTAGATGAGATGCTGCTCTTCCCATCCACAGGGTGTTGACGTTTCCATTCTGAAGTGAGAAGGAACTGAGATCATCATGACAGTTTTCATGACAATGAGTGAAAAAGCTATGCTTTAAAATAGAAGAAAAGTTGGGTAAGGAACTTACAATCTCTAACCAAGCAGAGGGTTAAATCTGCTTTTCCCTTGTCCCGGGTAGTTAGTGCAGCAATGAGCCTATTTGCTATTTGAGGTTTTTATTATTATTATTTTCTCCATATTTTAATATCTGCTGATAGAAAATAATTTTGGTAACAAAAAGAAACTTCATCAAAACTGGCATATCTCTGTGAAGGTCTGTTTCTAATGAATTGTTTTATCAAAACCTTTATTTCTTTATTAAATTTCTGAAATTTTCTAGTTGTTTCTGCTTTTCAAATACAAGTGTAACAAAAGTAGATCCAGCCCAGTTGTTGACAAAACAAATGTTGATGTCTTTTGCTTGGAAAACCATACTCTGAAGTTTCTTCCTCCTTTTTCAAGATGTTGGCCTTCTTTTCAATTAATGGTGCTGCTACGTGTCATCCATTTTTCCACTAAATTTTGAATGAGGTCTAGACAATGGATGAGCCAAGAGGAGAACTGCAGTGCAAAAAATGTTTGCTTTTGTTGCTTTCTTCTCCTTCCCTTAAGCATACAGCAATTAGGACAGGAAGATATCTTAGCTGTCATGGAAGCCTGATTTATAAGTACAGTTTTGGAAAATGAATGCATTAAGCTTTTTATAGCTGCTGTCAACAACCACCAGGACAGAACAACTTGTGCAGCTGGCATGGGAATCCAGTGTCAGAGCTCAGTTTAAGAAAGACATCCTCCTTTCTTGGGCAGCTGTCAGAGGTAACAACTGAATTTGGCCTTGATTTAATCTTGCCTTCCCAAATTCACAGAGAAACAACTGTCTAGCTGGAGCCCAGGTGGAGAAAATAGATGGGAAAGAGTAAATTAAAGAGTAGCATCACTGTTTGTTATGTGCATGATACTGACAGTGAGAGGCTGCATGCTCTGCTTTGGGTTTTTTTCAGCTGATAGATTGACATTTTCTTTCCAAGCCAGTTGAGAGGATAGTTTTGTATAAAATGGTTTTCTTGACCCTTGAGATGCTTGAGACTTCCAAAACTTCTGTTTGATCTGAAAGATAAATATGAGACATTTTAGCTTTAAAGAGTAAAACCAAAGAAAGATAGGGAGATGCAATATAGCCAAGTACACTCAGTAAATATGTAGAATTGCCTATTATCATCTGTGATCATCTCCTTCATATTTTAACTAAAAAGTATTGGATGCTCTGTGTGGGAGTGAAGAAAGATGGAGTAATAACTTCTGTAAGTGTTGTAGCAACTTTTTAATTAGAATGAACATATCAACTCTACAAAGCTTTCAGGTAACATTTCAGAACACGTAGCCTATAGGAAATTGTTAATGCAGATACATACACTTCAGCAGTCAATGTGAATAGGATATAATGTGGCATCTTATTTTCAAAAAGTGTTTGCCAGCTGAAGGTGAGAAATGCTAGCCTGTGGGATGGGATGCCAGACTGAGACTGGAAGTTTTATGACATGGGTTCTCTTGGTGTAGTTGGAGCCCTATATGTGCTGGTAGCCTTATCTGCACATTTTGTATGTTGCCAGCTTTGGTTTCAAATGAGTTTGAGGTTGACAATAGCTCTCAGCCCGAGGTTCTAAGGCACGCCTATTTTAGCATAACAGGCAGAGGTAGATGGTTTTATTAAACATAGCTTATAACAGAAAGCTTGCTGTCTGCTAGCAGCAAGCAAATTACTGTCATAGACGATGTGTGAGGAGATTGACAATGTACCACTTTGGAGGGGAAAAGGCAGGAAAATAGCCCAAATTACCATTACAGAAAAAACTTGTTATGTAGTTGTGTCATGCCTCCTCTTTGACCCACAGATTTTCAAAAAGAGAATCATTATCAAGAATTTTTCTGACCTGCAGGTCATACTAGAAAGGTACCTCATTAGATGGTTAGCTGTATGTGCTCAAAGCATGGGAAAAATATTGTCAAAAGCACTTCACCTGCATGCCCTCTCCTTTGAAGTATATCAGGAACTTAACTTCCACTCTAAAAGTAATTCTCCTTTTATTTTAGCATCCTTAAATAATAGCTATTGTCATACAAAAGCTTCTGTATTCCCTTCTCCCCCTGTATGCACTGGACATTTTTGTTAAAAATATTTTGTATAAGTAGATGCTTAATATATGTCAAGATATATTGTAAGTACTCTGAATCTAGAAGTAAAGTAAAAAGCATAGGCAATACTTTCTTCTCCTAGTTGTTTTATGCTCGTTTAAAACAGTATTTGCAGAGAAAACTCCTTTGCTTTGCTGAGAGTTGGGAATATCCAGCTTTCAGTGGATATTTTCCTTAGTTTCAGACATTCCAGGTTCTCCAACATCCTGAACAAATGCAAAATTCAAAAGCCATGATCCTGAAGTTGTTGTACATGACCTGTATGCCCGTGTGAGCAAACATGAAATTGGAGCTTGCATCTCAAGAGCTTTCAGGTGAAAATAGAAAATAGAAGGATGTTATGAAACTTGGAAAATTGATTTTATGTTTAATTAGGTTGTGGAACTGAACTTTTCACAAAAGGGAGATACTGCAAAAAAGAATCAGTTTTTACACAACAAAGTGTTTTTTTGACACAATCCCCAATTGCGATAAAATATAAATGCCTGCAGTTTGAGAGGCAATGCCTCAACCTAGTCAAAGTGAAACTGTCCGCGTGTTTTGACCCTGTGACATCAAAACAGGCAAGATCCTATGAAACACTTCTGTTGCATTCTTTCAACCAGCTTGAGAAACCACCAAAATTCACCTGATTTAATTTCATAAATTTGGAAATATCCCTTTTTCTCTTATTTACAGGAGTGGCTGCTTGTCAAACCAACCCCAGGTGACTAGATCAGCCCTTTATCTCACCAGATCCAAGTCTGATTTCTTTTCAACTTTTTTTTAAATGTACTTAACCCATAAATGATACCTTTCATATGATTTTGATTTACTGCAAACAGCTAGTAGTTACTCTAACATTTATCATCCAACACCATTTTCTGCCTGCGTTTTAATCCCTGGCTCTTTTGCAGCTGTATTGTCCTGTCAGCACAGTTGTTGGTTTATACACTGTGCAGTGGCTACCATGCAAAGATAATTAATGTTCTCTTCTAGGAATGCAGATGGCCTTGTGACTTTAGAGTTTTATAGCATCATGTGCAAGTATGCTAAGAAACTCTGAATTTAACTGTGGGTGAAGAACTTAACTATTCATCTGTATACTCTTTGTGATCATAGTGTATTTGTCCTTGGTTCTGCAATTTCTGCAGCTTTGAGGTGCCCTAGTCATGGTCAGAAAGTGTTAGACTATATAAACAACTGAAAGGTAATCTTTGTGCCACAGATACTGGAAGTCATGTTCATGAAATGAGAGACATAATTATTGGCAGGTGGTAAGAACAGAGAAGAATGAGATGCCATTGGAAAGCATAAGCAGTGGGCTCAGTAACTGAGATCCCAACCATTCTCAATTGTCTTTTTGCATCACATTAAATGTTCTACAAAACCCTCTAAAAGAATGATCTGATAAGGGACACATTCAGAAATATTGTCTACTCTAGCAGAAAGTATATGGATTTTGTCTCGGGACATTATTGCAAAGTAAATAATAAATAAGGTAACAATTAACCAATCCATATTCACGTACAGAAAGAAGAAAGATGAAGCAGAAGATGACTTACAATTATTACTGCTGTGCATTGTATATTAAGGCAATATTCAGCTCCACATCTCCAGCATTATATACATGCAGGAGTATCTGTGTTAATACTGACAAGTAAAGTAATGACTGTGGTTGTACCTTGTTGTATTAACTAGCCACATAAGACTGCTGTATCTGACTATGCAGCATCCCATATGTACGTGTTGAATCTTTTTCACCTCAGTGCAGCTGCAGAGACGCACTTGTCACAGATACCCAGCCTACCAAGTGCGTAGGCATTGATATTCAGAAGTTCTTCCTGTGTAATATTTTACCCAGCATTTCTGAGCTGTATGATGCTTTTCTTCAGAAGTGGTCCAGCAAGCTAGCAAGTTTGTTGTTGGTTGGGAAGGTTCCCATTGGCACCTTGGGTATTTCTGGAGAAGGGGCCTTGGGGATGCAAGACAAGGAAATGTTCAAATGGTTTATGAAGCTGAGGCAGCACATATTTCTAGGCTTTGAAGAGAATGTTTGACTAAAATAGTTTCCTTATCCTATTTAGGTAGTTTTGAATTGCAGTTATAATGATTTGTGTTTTTCTTAAGATTTTATGTTTCCAGTCCAGCTTTTCATACTTAATATTGTTGCAGGAGTAGCCATAAAATTCTCCCTCAAGCAGACTCTTACGTTTAAACACAAGGCCCCAAGGAATTTGCAATAAAAAGACCAGAATAGATAGAAGGGAAGGTAACCTCAAGCGGAGGAACAGCACCTTCCTTTCCTAGCACAGGGCTCCAGCCGCTCTGCCAGCTGGGATGTCTGGAGAGTTACTGCACCGTCGCTAGGATGTGAACGTACAGCTCGCTGCCTGCTCTGCACCAGCCTCCCAGGTGGGCACTAACTGTGAAGGTTTTTATTCTGCTGGAGCAGCTGCGAGGAGTGAGCTAGTGAGTCAGTGAAAGCTGCCAGTGGCGTAGGTTACAGCATCCTTGAGGCTGCTGCAACAGCTGACCTGATTCTCTGTCTTCCCGCCTGCCTCCTCCTGTCCCACTGCAAGCAAGCACTGATCACCTGGGTATGCAGCTTGAGCCCAAGCTGCTAAACAAAAGTGTTCTCCTTAGGAGTGGCTCATGAGGTTCCTGTCCCTGCCAGTTTGCCCTTACTCTAACTGTGTAAGCAGCTGAAAGAGCTGCTCTTACAGCCTGGTGTTTCAAAATAAGTACCTTAAAGCACAAAGCTGCACATCACAGTTTTCCTCAGCTGTCTGAATGGCAAGGCTGGGGTTGCCTCTGGAGGCCACAACCTCATCAGCCGCCCTGACTGGTAATCAGAGCTCAAACCTGGCACTGGAATGTTTGTCACTGCTGAAAGCTTTTTGCAAGTCAGCTCTCAAGCAATAATTTGCAGGTAGCACAGAACGATCAGCTCATTGGAGTCACGAATCAACTAATAGGAATTAATTCAATACAATATATGATTATGTTTGTGGATCAAAAAAGATTTCTAATTGTGAAACTATTTGTTCTGATAGTGTCTGTTTCCATTTATCTGGGGGCTGTTTTCAGTGCTGTGCTGTGATTTTAGTTTTTTCGGGAGAGTGCATATCAGCATTTGAGAGGACCGCAAAGAGATGAAAATGGTGTGTGTTTATGAAAATGCAGATTAGGAGGAGAAAAAAAAATTACTTTGGGCAAATTCTGGGATAAACTGCAAGACTCATGCAGTTGAAATCTGTCTGCCAGCTGTGCAGAAGGACACAGCTTGCTGAGGTCCCCAGGCCTCCCTGTGTCACGCCAAGTCTCTGTAGGAGCTGCCCACTGCAGGGGAGAGCAGAAAGCATTTGGGCATGCTGCTCTTTCCAACAAATGCTGAGATACTGGCTATATTCTGAAGGAGGGGTATTTGCAAGCCACTGGTATCCTTTCTCCATTGCTGCTATCCAATTGCATAACCCAAGGGATTTACTGTCAGACCCGTAAAGATTTTGCATGGATCAAAAACTTTTTAGTCTGGCCTTGTTTCATTTTCCTCCGTCCAACTCTGTGATAATTTATATGGAGCAGATGTTGCTTGGCTTGGCTATGCTTGACTTTCGAGTTAGCTGCTTTTTATCTGTCATTATGTATTGATTATATAAAGAACATCTCAACTTTCTGCACAATAAGCTGTGTCAAAACTGTTACAAGTGGCAGTGATAGTACATTCTGTTGCCTAAGCAGCTGCTTGGTGTTCTTCCAGCTTTTATCCCATGTGTCCTGTTTGCATCTGTCATCCGCTATACACTGTCCGGCAGACTACTTCAGCCAGGGGCCAAGTCTTCAGCTGGATGAATCAGCACAGACCTCAACTGCAAGCTTTTTTTTTCGGCATCATTTCCTTTCCTATTTTCAATTCCAGGGGTGAATTGCTATTTTAAGATCAACATTTTAACTTTCTTAAAGATTATGAGTAAACGCTTACCAAACAAAAGCTTTGGCAAGGAGAACTGTTAGTTATGACTTCGGAGCTGCTAGTTATGGTTTGACTTTCTCCATGTGAGCAGCAGATGGAAATAAGATAAAGTTCTTTCAGAGTGCAGTAATATTACCTGTAGTATCCTATCAGACTGGTTATGAGACTGCAGGACGCCTGCACTGTTCCTCTCCTTCTCCTTGTTCCAAGGCATGTCATGCTGCAGGCATTTCTTATACTTTAAGTACCCAGTGGTGAACACTGAATCCAAACCTCAGGTTCAGTTACACGCAGCAGTGCACAGAATCTCCATCCTAGGAACCCGTCTCATAGGACAAAACAACCCAGCATGGCGCGGCCCCACAGTGCTGCCGAAGTTACTGAGGTACCAAAACGGGAAGAGCTGCCCTTAACTCTGTGCTAATTCTGAACTAATGCATTCAGGCATCTCCGCAGTGCACTACTGAGCTTTCTGTGCCTGAGCTTGACGCATATTTGTCTGACTGCCTGTGTCTAGGAAGCAGTTATATGAAGTCCTTGGAAGGCAGCTATTGTCTCACTTTTAGTAAGAACAGTGACAAAAGTTTTTGCTGTTAGTTTGGATCCTGCTTAGCAGACAATTAAGGACAATGCAGGTTATGGGATTTGTGAGTTTATTAATTAATTTAATGATTAAGAAATCTATACTAGTCTGCAGTCTTGTCGCCAAATGTATTTTCTAATGACTGAAGTTCTTACCCAGGAGTGGGGTTCCCTTGCTTCCCCACTGCTCTCACCCACTCTGCAGGAGGCCTGCTGGAAGTGAGCCCTCCCAGCACAGCGTCCCATGACTTCCCTATGTAAATAGCTTTTCATTCAAGCAAAACAGAGACCTAGTTTTTGGTTTAGCTGCTACAATTCTGCTCCCTATAAAAGTTCTTAACATTTCTGATCTAATTTCCACACTGTAATACATTCCTAATAAGTTGTGGAGGTAATGAATACGTTCCACCGTATGTAATATGAGCGTGCTGTTATCTCAAAAGAAGAAAAAAAAATTACAGCTTTTCAGACACAACATTTGCTTTATGATGAAAAGAGCTTTGTCATTTGGTTGTCATTTTTAAATTGAAATCTGATCATGCCGGTTGTTTGTCACTGTTACAACAGAGGAATGAGCTGGTCATAGTTCCAGCATGTGTTCACTTCCACAGCCTGGATAAATTTGTCAGAATGTTTGTGCCTGAACTGGAACCAGCTACATTATTTCCACTGGGTTTGCTGGTGCAGACTCGTATGGGCTGAGTCTGGCAATACCTGATGGCCTGTGTACCACTGATGGATGAGCAACAGAAAATACAGTGCTATTTGCATATGTAATTGCTTGAGAATAAGTAGAACACAAATTTGTAACCACCAATTCATTACAACTATGATTGTATCTTTCAGAAGCTGTGCCAGCTTCTGAGAGATTGGAGATCGCCTAGGAGATCTCCTGGCTGACTTGTCTTGTTTCTCCCCCTGCCTCGCAGAGGTCCATGCACGTAACTTGGCTGCTTGCTGTCCCTTGAGTGGTCTCAGACAGAATTCACATACTTGCAGTGAGCTGGGCTGGAGGACATCTAACAGTGCTGCCCATGCAGCCCCTGCTGAGCACTCTGAGGCAGCCTGGAGAGCTGTATGGAGGCTGCATAGGCTGGGTGTAGGTAGCCACTGCCCAAATTTGATTTCCAGTAAGAGCTATTTGAAGTGTCCTACCTCCCTCTTTTTAAAGCACACCCATTCCACTGCACTCAAAACCAGCTAAGGACTGTGAAGGCCCCTCTCTAAAACCTTTGTGAACAACTGTCCTTGAAACAGCACCCACCACTCTGCATCTCCCAGCACACTTGCATCCAGGGTGGTCACGGGAATCCTTGTTTGCTGGTGAAGTTGCATGCCAATATTAGAAGTATACATCTGGAACTCACTTTGGAGCTAGCTCTGCGCTGTTTAATTTTGTAAGACAAAGGGGAACCCCACTCCCTTCCCATGAGGAGATGGTAAGCATAACTCTGAAAACTCTCTCTGTTCAGAATGAGAGGCCTGTCCATATATTTATTTTTTCTTTACTGCATGCTGTCTGATTTAAAACTGTCTGTTCATCTCCCAGTACCTTTTTTCAGCACAACCATCCCCTTTAGCCACTGACATGCAGGGCATGACTACCTGTTAGAGCAGGTACAATCATCTCAGTATCTCCCAGGATGATTTCTTAAAAACAGCTTCTCAGAGTTTTAGTTTCTTTCATCTTATCTATCTCATGTTCTATTTATACTCTTCTGTCTTTTTGAGAGTTTCAGCAGAATTGCAGGTGCTGTGTCATGTCCGTGTCATTCAGTGCCAAGAGCAATTGCACTGCGTTTTTGTTTTGCCCTAGCATTTTTGGTCATTAATTCCCAATTTTTGTAGGGTCTCAAGAGGTCCCTGCTGAAGACAAGATTGCTACCAGAATGATTTTTTTTCCCCATACTGGTGACAAAACGTGCGTTCCAGATACGCATATAGCTCTTCATAGATACATGAGAGTAAACATGATCAAGTTAATCATAAACTACCATTAAGCTCAGCGTGCTGTTGGATGAATGTCAGTTAGGTATGCTGGCTGTTCTTCTGGCACAGAAAGACTTCTCTTTGACCAACTGTGCAAGTTGTGCACTTAAGGAAGCACTTCCAAACCTCCAATTCATTGCCTTTGTATCTCTAGCACAGCTGCTGTAGTGCAAGATTATGGCTGAAGGGTTCACGCTGTGGAGTAATTTGTTAAGCTATAGCTTCAAGCACGTAACCTTTGCCCATGTGTGCCTTTCATTATATCTGGCAAGCAAGGGATGTCTCCAGTTCTTACCTGTCCAGTCCGGTATATCGTGGAATATGTCACTTTGTTGGAGAGGATCTCTATTGAATTTATTTATTTATTTTTTACCTGCATTTTGACTAGTTTGATCCATAATAAATAATTTGCACATCTGCCTACATCCTATCTGAAAGCAAATTTCTCTATTTACTCTGGATTTTATTTGAAAGCAAATGATTTTTGGCCAGATTCTTATATCTTCTATCTACCGTGTATCCTTTATCTACCCTGAGAAACAGAATTTTTATTAAATTGCTACACTTCTGTCTTTGCACCAGATTGTAGATTTCTGTTGATAGGAAAATGTTTCTAAACACACTTTGCATTGTGTTTCCATTTTCTGACTGGAGATTGACATAAATGACATAAAAGTATATTTCATGTTATGAGTTGAGTGAATCCTGAAGAGAAACATTTTGTTGTGTGTATGTTTTTCTAAAGCTCTGTGCATCGTCTTTCCCTTTGAATTCTCCCCATCAGGCAACGGCTCCAATACAACCAACTGTAAATCACTGACAGTAGATACTAGGTATAGATATTGTAGGCGGAAATACTAAATGATCATTTATGCTATTGTCATGAATCAGGCATTGATTGGGGTTTCAACAGGTTTTGAGTAAGATTCCTTTTCACTGCAGAGAGAAGGGAAACAGCAAAGTACAACGTGTAAATGTATTCTTGCCTGTCTGAGAACAGGCAATGGAATGGTCAGATTTTTAATTGAGTTGTATGGTGAAGTATGCATCAGGAACAAGATGTCTGCAAATGAATTGTAACCAAAATTGAAGATGAATGCCAAATGAAGGGGCAAGAGTTCAAAGTAGTTAACATGCTGAAGGAGATCAGTGCTGAGCAGCCGGTTAAGCAGGCTCATTCCGTTGGTTCAGTCTGCTGTTATTTGACAATGCTACTGGCAAGCTGCAGCTTTGGGCTGTGTGAAAAAAAAAAAAGGTTATTTTTTCCTGCAACTGTAATTTTGAAAAAAAGAAAAAGAAAGAAAGAAAGAAAGAAAGAAAGAAAGAAAGAAAGAAAGAAAGAAAGAAAGAAAGAAAGAAAGAAAGAAAGAAAAGAAAGAAAGGGAAAGAAAGGGAAAGAAAGAAAGGGAAAGAAAGAAAGGAAGAAAGAAAGGAAGGGAAAGAAAGGAAGGGAAAGGAAGGGAAAGGAAGGGAAAGGAAGGGAAGGAAGGAAGGGAGGAAGGGAGGAAGGGAGGAAGGGAGGGAGGAAGGAAGGAAAGAGAAGAGGGAAAGAAAGAGGGAAAGAAAAAGAAAGGGAAAGAACAAGAAAGAGAACTAGATTTATGAACATTATTATTTATCTATTTTTCTTATATATTTTTAGTGAGTTGTTTCATCCCTGATAAATGGTGCTAATACCTGTGTTCTAGTTTCTTGTGGAATTTGATGGTGATACTTTAACTAGGTCTCTGTTTGCACAGTTTCATACAGATTCTGCCTGGATTACAATGAGGAAAACACAAAAATTTGCTTTATTGTTTAACAGCATCACCAAAAGATTTGAAATACCCAAAATAGAATGAAGCCTTGATAGAGAGTTCTGATACAACAAAGTTTGTTTATAAATCATTTACCTCTGAAAAAGTGGAGGAAAAGGCTCAAATAAGACCAATAACTTTGTCTTCCTCTCAAAGATGTGCTATGCATAACCTTTCTGAACTGTCCAAGTGAAGGTAAGAGCATTCACTGGTACAATTCCGGCTTACAAATATGTTTAATGGACATACAGGGCTAGGAAAACAATCACTGCGTTTAAAAATGAATAAAACAAAATTGAAGTCTCCAGTCTTCAAATTCCAGTCTGTGTTCTTCCCAGAAAAGACTACATTCCAGTCATGCTTGGTTAGACTTCTTGCAGAATATTTTGTTATATCAAAGATAACATTTCCATGAAACACTGGTGCGGAATATTGGTGTTTTTCTAATCTGCAGCACATTAAGAGATCTCTTTCCAGTGTGTTACATCAAGAAGGCTGCAGAGGTTATATATGTACATTAATTCATCTCTATTTTAATGTTTTGCTTTAACATTAAATTTTCACTATTTTCATACAACTTTAATCACTGTTTCTTAATTGAACTGGGAACCTGCTTTAGCAGGGGGTTGGGTTTGGGGATCTCCAGAGGTCTCTTCCAACCCCTATGATTCTCTGATTCTGTGAATACTGACAAAAACACATTAAAAAAAAGTCTAAGAAAGCTGACTGGCCATTCATTCAGTAAACTGCTCCAAAAATAGTGTAATTTCCATTGACTATTTTGTCCTAATAGGACCAGAATGTTGGTCCAGCTCTTTACCTTGTTCTGCATGAGAGAATTAAGGGATATTCTTTTCTAAGAATAGGATGAGCATGAGGATGCTTTGAAAAGAAACATCCATCATATTTTTTCCATGGATTTACATTTACTACTGGAAGCTAGTGGAAATTGACATTTTAAAATAAATGAAACCAAGCTACATTGATATGAAATATTGATTAATGTAAACAGTTGGAATTTATTTGTTGGTATGCTAAACACTATGTGAGTAAGTAGACTGATGGAAGGAAAAAATATGGACTTCCACTGTAACAAAAGAACATTAAAAGCAAAATTTCAGAGTTCTATATAAAGGTTTATAATGTTGATGTGTAGAGAAACTGTTGATCATGGCCTGAACTGGTGATGGAGCACCTGGAGGAGGGCTGTGGCTGCCAGGAGCACAGGCAGGGTGTTGGCACCTGTGCTCCCCTGGGACTGGAAGGGGTGAGCTCAGGGTGGGGTTGTGGGGCTCATGTACAGCTGTGCTGTGACTGAGGAGTGAGTAGAGGAGATGGAGTTGGTGGCTGAGAAGGAGGGTGGCAGGGAGGTCAATGGCAGTGCCAGCTTGGGCTCCTTGTTCCACATGTGACAGGTATGTCCTAGTCTTTGTGTTTCCTCTTCTTACAAAGTTTTTGAAGCGTGAATTGCATGGCACATGCGGGTCAGCTGGGCCATGTTCTGTATGTGACAAGTGCTTTTTTGTGCAGTTGAACCAGGACCTGGATCCCTGTAGCCTGGTGTCTCCTGGTTAGGTAGCATTAAATCTAGTACTTCAGAAACATTGGAGCTCTTTTTTTTTTCTTTCCCTTTTCTTTTTCTTTTTTTTTTTCTCTTCTCTTTCCTTTTCTTTCATCCCATAGCAATGACTCCCACCCCAAACACAAGCAGTCTTAAATCCCCTATGTATATTACAGTTGTAAGTTAGGTGGGTGATCCCCAGAAACGGGCATACAAGGCCACAGCAACAGATGCAAGGCTGTAGTGATTAGCATGCTATGCAAGGACTCCAGGAACCAGGGTTCAGTCCTTGCTTTTCCTCTGTTTATGCAGTACTGAATAGCTGATAGAGACAGATTTAACAAATGCCAATGTTTGATATTACGAAATGAATTTAAATGTGCTTTGAGGCTCATTTTACACCTGTAAAATAATATTTAATCACTTGTCTCAAAGCACCAACAATGAGGTAAATAACAAAAATAAATATAAGAAAACAGTGGGGCACTTGGTTCTTCCTGGTAATGGGAGAAGGTGGAATTGACCAAGAAAGCAAACCAAGTCAGGAGAATGACCTCAGCAACAGAGCCTTTCCTTAAGTTGTATTTTTCCTTTTCCTACGCTGAATCTAATTGCATATCTCATCCTTGTTTCTTTCTTGATCAACTTTTGTTTTGAATACTTCCGAAGAGTTAACTCTCAGTTTGGTCTATAAGCAAAATAAATGCAAAGTATCACTTACTTCTTGTACCACTATCTAATGAATGTACACAGTGACCAAATAGATTTCTGTAGTATCCCATGCTATTGTTTAAGGGAAAAAAGACATCCCTCTGGGGATCCCTACAGCTTTCCTTTCTGTTTATGCTTTTTGTTAGTTTTCCGAAAAGACATGCCTTAAAGTTGTACAGAAAGGAAACAGACTGCTGTGCCATCACCATGGCTCTAAATGTAACTTGTTATTAATGGCAGATAAATGCAGTGCACGTGTAACTATCCATTACTGTTACAACACCCTATGGGCCTTGAAAGCATCACAAAAGCAGATGTGCTAGGAAAAGAAATCAGAACATTTAATTATAATAGAAGTTAAATCAAAATTTGATATATGTCTTTCTGAGTGCATAACAGACAAGTTCCTCAGTCATATTTGCAGTCCCATTTAATTATTTCTCAAAGGCTTGGAGTCCTCTATATAGTTTTAGACTGAGTCTGTCTAGGATAGCCCTGTAGGTTCCTGTACCTTGCAGCATCACAGGAGCTCAGGTAATTTTCTCCAGCCTCTTGGTATCTCGTCCCAGGAGTGAGTCCTGGACTGGCAGGGTTTGAGCCTTGTCAGTGCCTGGCATTGCTGGGCTGTCAAAGGCTCCTGTCTTTCTCTGTACCTTTTATCATTCAAAAAGGATCAAAGTATATGTGAACTCCAGCATAATTTCTATCAGGTGGTTCACAGGGCTACATACCCTATGAGAAATCTTCGTTTCCTTTGTAGATCACAAAGTAGAAGAGAGGCTGTATGGTCTGATAGATGTCTTCTATTTGAGATGAAAACAAATGAGGCACTGGGAGTGAATNGGAGGGCTGTGGCTGCCAGGAGCACAGGCAGGGTGTTGGCACCTGTGCTCCCCTGGGACTGGAAGGGGTGAGCTCAGGGTGGGGTTGTGGGGCTCATGTACAGCTGTGCTGTGACTGAGGAGTGAGTAGAGGAGATGGAGTTGGTGGCTGAGAAGGAGGGTGGCAGGGAGGTCAATGGCAGTGCCAGCTTGGGCTCCTTGTTCCACATGTGACAGGTATGTCCTAGTCTTTGTGTTTCCTCTTCTCACAAAGTTTTTGAAGTGTGAATTGCATGGCACATGCAGGTCAGCTGGGCCATGTCCTGTATGTGACAAGTGCTTTTGTGTGCAGTTGAACCAGGACCTGGTTCCCCGTAGCCTGATGTCTCCTGGTTAGACAGCATTAAATCTAGTACTTCAGAAATATTGGAGCTCTTTTTCTTTCTTTCCCTTTTCTTTTTCTTNAGAAAACAGTGGGGCACTTGGTTCTTCCTGGTAATGGGAGAAGGTGGAATTGACCAAGAAAGCAAACCAAGTCAGGAGAATGACCTCAGCAACAGAGCCTTTCCTTAAGTTGTATTTTTCCTTTTCCTACGCTGAATCTAATTGCATATCTCATCCTTGTTTCTTTCTTGATCAACTTTTGTTTTGAATACTTCCGAAGAGTTAACTCTCAGTTTGGTCTATAAGCAAAATAAATGCAAAGTATCACTTACTTCTTGTACCACTATCTAATGAATGTACACAGTGACCAAATAGATTTCTGTAGTATCCCATGCTATTGTTTAAGGGAAAAAAGACATCCCTCTGGGGATCCCTACAGCTTTCCTTTCTGTTTATGCTTTTTGTTAGTTTTCCGAAAAGACATGCCTTAAAGTTGTACAGAAAGGAAACAGACTGCTGTGCCATCACCATGGCTCTAAATGTAACTTGTTATTAATGGCAGATAAATGCAGTGCACGTGTAACTATCCATTACTGTTACAACACCCTATGGGCCTTGAAAGCATCACAAAAGCAGATGTGCTAGGCAAAGAAATCAGAACATTTAATTATAATAGAAGTTAAATCAAAATTTGATATATGTCTTTCTGAGTGCATAACAGACAAGTTCCTCAGTCATATTTGCAGTCCCATTTAATTATTTCTCAAAGGCTTGGAGTCCTCTATATAGTTTTAGACTGAGTCTGTCTAGGATAGCCCTGTAGGTTCCTGTACCTTGCAGCATCACAGGAGCTCAGGTAATTTTCTCCAGCCTCTTGGTATCTCGTCCCAGGAGTGAGTCCTGGACTGGCAGGGTTTGAGCCTTGTCAGTGCCTGGCATTGCTGGGCTGTCAAAGGCTCCTGTCTTTCTCTGTACCTTTTATCATTCAAAAAGGATCAAAGTATATGTGAACTCCAGCATAATTTCTATCAGGTGGTTCACAGGGCTACATACCCTATGAGAAATCTTCGTTTCCTTTGTAGATCACAAAGTAGAAGAGAGGCTGTATGGTCTGATAGATGTCTTCTATTTGAGATGAAAACAAATGAGGCACTGGGAGTGAATGCCTTTATGTATTCCAGCTGTAAAAAATATTATTGAATTAACTTTGATCCCGATCTTGACTTTGTTATCAAGAAGCATTTTTAATTACAAGAGAGCATCAAATTACTGTGCCTTTGCATATGAAGCGTAGAAGTTTCCAGTGACCCTGAGTCAAAAGACATTTTTGGCCATTAACCTCTATTGAAAATATTTTCCTCTTTTTTTGAACAGACCATAGTTCAGTCTCCTTAAAACGTTGCAAGGAAGTATAAAAGTTATGTTAAACAAGAGAGGAAGTTTGTTTTAGTAAGGAGTTGAGTAGAGCAGAGTTGATCTGTAGTTCTGGTGGTATCACGCATTTGTGGGTGTGAAGTGATATTTGTGGTTGTTGCTGCACGGGGGAGGTAGAAGTGGCTGAGCGTACCCTGAAGTCTTGCTTTCTATCTTTAACATGGGAAAATATAGATTTTTAGCTTCTTTTCATAAAGAAATAAAGTGCATATGATTCTCAGTATGTGTGTATATGACTATATTCCAATAACTCTTTGACCTGCTTGCAGGCTTCGGGTAAGCTTAAATTGTTGGATGCTCTTAAGGATATGAAATAGCCACATGTCACACAAAATTACTTGTCTAGAAGACAGTGACTCCTGTACCTTAATCAAATCATATGATAGCCCTCTTGTCACAGGGTCTAGACATTGTCTCTAAGGGGAAGATGGCAACGTGAGCACGATATTTTTTTTTTTTTTTTTT
>WBMW01005284.1:125663-190902 GCA_013396635.1 Penelope pileata
TTTAGAAATCAGCATACCTAAATGGGAGGGGAGCCTCAGTGTATGCCTTAGCTGAGATTGGAAATCTGCTCCTGAAGACCTTCGAACTCTACAGTCTTTTGAAAACACCTATCCCAGTGCTTCACTTCTTTATCAATTTTACAGATAGACACTACTTTTAGATTTCTATGTTCCTCTTTTGAACTGTGTCCACCCATCACAAAATCTTAAGTGTCAGCTCTTTAATACTTTAGGATGTTTGCCAGACTGAGAGGCTTTAAAAACTTTACGAAGAACAAGACTGAGTAGAACTGCACTAGTTTCTTTTCATGCACTACACATTGTTTATTTCTGCAGGAGGAGGTAAAATATTTGGAGACACGTTAAGATATCTCTCAGACTATGGACTCTACCTAGAAAGTGGTTCCTATGGGAACTATCAAGTTAAGCTCACTACTCTGTGGAACTTCATTTTCTTCTTTGCACTTTGACTAAACCAATTCTAGTTATAACAGTCTGTCTAAAGACTGGGAGCTTATGACTGTAGGGTCTATAATTCAATAGACTATGAAGGTAAATTCAGACTGAGGTAGTGAGGCATTCAATAATTCATAATTCCTGGAAGGAGGAAGAAGTAAACTCCTGGGATTAAGTCTCAGGTTAGTTTCATTCCAAAGTATGGAGCTGCACAGGCGTGAAGCACAATGAAGGTAAATAGGAATCCTCAGAACTGAGACCAGATCATTTTGCTCTAAGTGGAACTTCTTAAGTTCTGTTGTAGCTTTGAGGGAAATAAATGATATTCATCTTGATTCACATTTAGAGAGCTGCTAGCATCTATACGTTGAGATCTGTTGCACGCTCCAAAGTTAAATGAAATGCAGGTGAATGTTGAAAATACTTGAGTTATGAAGGAGTTAAGACTTAAAAATCTTTCAGTAGGCGGTCATTCATGCTGACGTTGAAAAGTCAAATAGCGTGCCACAGGATGTGGCACATATCTGAGCTGGCAGAATGAAGTATGGTTGCTTCTGCATCCAGTTATAAAGTGAGAATTTAAACTTGAACCAAAGTACAAAGGGAATTATTCTTAATGTGGAACAAAAATGTAAAAATCATAATAATTTTGAATGGATTTCACATTTGGTGTATGTACATAGGTTGCTTTGAAAGTAATGCTTCTTATTTCCATGGAAACTACAACAGACACAGCACAATAACACCATTTGATAAAGTAGATTCTCAGCTACAAAACACTCTTTTTAAACACAGCCACCACCACGAGCTCTGCCTTTTCACCAGCGATGTTACGAGTATGGCATGCAGCTCTTGTTCACCCTGCCCCATTGGAGGTGCCCCACTGCTGCTGCCACCACTGCTGGAAGGCACCCCCACCCCTCCCTGTGCTCACAGCCACTGGTTGGGCTCCAGCAGCGTTCAGCAGCACCCATGAATGTCAGTGGGTGCCATTGTTTCCCCACGGAGGAATTCAGTTCCCCCCTTTGCTCCATCCGCACGCCCATGTCAGAGGCCATGGGGTCAGAGGGCCCCTCTGCTGCCATCTGTCACACGGCCACAGCATGGGACGGGAGCTGGGGGGGAAGGTTCAGCTCTGCTGCCATCCCACCAACATCCGCCTCTGGCAGCGTGGGCTACGACAATAAAGTAGGAGGCATTACTTTCGGAGCAAGCCTGTATATGTAGTGCTCTATATAGCAATTATTTTGCAATCAAACTATTTTATAAAAACATAAATATATTGCCATGTCTTATACTGTGCCATGATGGTCGCTTTGGTCCTTTATGCCCAGCGAGCTCAGAACAATTTTAAGCAAATTTGATTATAATCAATGCCAAGTTTGCATATAAAAGTGCAAATGAACCTACATGGTTGTGATACCAAGCTGATTAAATATTTGGAAGTTTCCTTACATGACTGAAAATCACACTCTCTGATACTCTTACACTCACAGTGTCTTGCAATTCTGTTATGAGGCTTGCATAGGAAGCATATCTGGTTGTGGAGGTAGTGACTACCTTGAAAATTAGTGTTGACTTTGCCTCCCTAGGTGAGGTGTTAGTGATGGGCGACTGATAAATTAGCACGTAATGGACTTTGCTTCTTGGGAAGATCCTGTGGTTGGAGAACCAGCTGTTGCCATTAAATCAGAAAAACGCAGCAGCCTGCTGAAAAGTTACTGAAACTTTTCAGAATGCATTCTAGTTTTGTATGTTGAGTGAAGTAGGAAAAAGAACATTTGACAAAGGGGCCTGGACTTCTAAAACCAAAAATGGACAGATTTATCCTGGTCAGACAAATCACTATACTAAACGTAGGAGTCTGAAAGGCAGCTGAAAAGTGCTGGGAGCATTCAGGTCAGACAGAAGTGCGTGTTGGTGATGTCAGTAGCGGAAAGTTGGAGCCATACATCGAAATTGGACCAAGATTTCTTTGGGGAAGGTTGGAGGGTTTTAAGCCTTCAGAGGAGGTCTCCTCTGTTCCTCTCTTGCCCACAGTGCTGGCAGCTTGCAGCATCCCTGGCTGCTAACCAGCTGTACTGCTCTGAACATGCTGAGATGCTTTGGCACAGCCCAATCCTGAGGATAAAAAAAAAAAAAAAAATGGATTTTCCTTGTTTGCAGCGCTGGACTGTGGGCCCACCTGCACCACCCACTGTAGTGTGGAGGCAGGAGTGCAGGGAGAGGGTGGCTGTGCCCTCTCCCTTTCTCTCAGAATGCTGTGGGGCTGTGCCTGTTGGAAGGAAGCCACACTTGTAGAGAAGCCGATGGAGTTTAGAAGCAATCTCTGGGAAGGAAGCTATTGTAAATAGCTCTTTGTGTACTGTTAAAACTGCGAATTTTCCCACAAAATAAGATTAACTTTGGCAGAAAATAAAATGAAAGGAAACAACAGAAAAAGTGGTTTTCAACTTGGAAGTAATTTGGATCAAGATCTGTCACTAAGTGGTGTAAAATTCTCTTGCTGCTGGTCTGGAGAAGATCCCTTTTTATGGACAGGGCACTGAAATCTCATCCACTATGCTGTCACTTGGGGTATTCCTATCTTCCTTTGAAACATCCAGTATTAATCACAGCCAGAAGCAGCATACTGGAATACACAGCACAGAGCTGTGAGATCCACTTTAGCTGTTCTTAAATTGCACCACATTAATCGCTGTGTCTGCAATTTGGCTAATGAGCAACACAAGGCAGAGAATGCCCTTACCTTTCCTTAGACTGTGGAGTTTTCCAAGGAGAGCACAGAGCATCTTTTCCCAAGAGGTAAATTACCTATTTTCAGTAAATTGCCTCCTTTCCCAGCTCTACAAGCAAGTCTCTTTTATAGCTCTACAAAGAGATGCTGCCAGGTGTTATACTTAGCGCAGACAATACTCTATTTTGCCAGTTGCCACCAGACTAAAAACAGTCAACTTCTTTTCTGTGTTAAAAACGAGTAACTTCATTAATATTTTCCAAGCAGCTGAACAAGTGAAGAATATCTCCCTGCATAGCTGTTTCAGGCACAGCTCATCTTTGGTCATTTCACATGGAAATGTTAGCAGCAGCTTCTGTTATTCATGTTTTTGATCTACTTTGTGGAGGTGGAACAGAATTAATCAGTTAATTGACTTTATCTGAAGTAGCACTTGTACAGCTTAGCTAGGAAGAAGATGCAAAGTATGTGGTACCATTATTCTAGAAAGGGATACAAATAAAAGGTTCGTAAAGTGCTCAGTCTTTTTAATTTTCTTTTTAAGGAAGAGGGATTGATGAGTGCTAATGTCAGGTAATGACACAGAAGAAGGGTAAACTTAACTAGAAAATATTGTCGAATAAGCATACCTGGAAGAGCTAAGTAACTTAATATATACAGAAATTTTTTCCCACGTGCACTATCTGCAGATCCCTGGAGATGCATTATTTTAATGCAGCTTGAATGAAATATTCCTGTTTGCAAACAAATTTTATCAAATACAATGAACGTTGTGCTGGAGTCTTAATGTAATTCAGTTACCTGTAAGCCGGTACATAAAACAGTAACGCAGATATCTAACAAAAGGCAGAGTGGCTGCTTTGATTTTGCTGATAAATATCAGTGTAAGGCTTATAATCAGACACAAAAATAAGAGAAAGCAATGTCCCTAGGCTTGTCAGAACATAAATAGGGTCCAGATGAAGGTTTATGCTTTGAGTAAAAATGCGTGCTGGGTTTAATGTAAGGAGTAGTAATGTAAAGCTGAAATTCAGAAACTAATAACAATATCCTTTGATAACCTCAGATACATCTTGGAAAATACAAACTGCACTGAAATGAAGATCAGACAGAACTAGTTCTGCCATGGATCTGGTTTGTTTATGCATCCCACTACACCATTACTTATGCAGTCTAGGAGCTGGAGGGTACCTGGAGGCTTTAATCTATAATAAATGTCTTCCTTACTCTTCTTCATAGTACCAAAAATTGTCTATGCCTGTTACTCCCTTAACATAAGTTATAGCAGTTTTGCTGAGGCAGAAAATACTCCCAGGTGCTTCCTAGCCAGGCATTTGTTCAGTGCAAGGTAGCATTCTGAATACTGTTTCTCTTGGATTATAACCTTCTGTTGTGCTCTGTTTCTGTATGGTCACAGCTGTGATTTTCAACTCTCAAAGTGTGCTAATGAGGACATACAACTGAAATCCTACCATTGTAGGTCAAAATGAATTTTGAGTTTGGAAGCCAAGGCTGTGGGATTTGAGAAATTTAGCAATATCAGGCTGAACTAGCAAGCTATGTAAGCAAGAGGAAAGAACAAACTCCAGGTGGCTGATGGAAATGCAATTTCTGTTACAACGCAGGAATTCTGAACTCAGCAATCATTATTTTATATAAACAAGTACTAGATGATCTCTCATAAAACAGTAAATCTTACAGGCCGAGGAGAAGATTTAGGTTTTTTTTCTGTTGGTCTTAGACCTTGGGTTTAATCATGGAATTGCAAAATTTTTTAATGAATAAAATGGCAGTATTATTACAAAGTTTGTGAAGGTGTTGGAGGAGAAAAGTGTATTGTCATAGCTCCAAAGGTTTTTCCAATGCTTTTTATTTCTGTAGAGCGCAGTTGGTGACGCAACTTGTTGGCCAATAGAGTACAAGTCGTGTGCTGGTGGTCCCGAAGAGGAGACAAGACAGCAAAGGTAAGGCTGTAGTGCTACTCCAGGGCTATGATTGCCATGGCAGGGGCCCAGAGAAGGTCATCAGGTATATATTTCAATAACAAAACTCAAGTATGTATGTATTGGGGGACCACTAAAGAAAAAAACTGTGAAAGGAACTTTAGTCCATCTCTACTGTTTCAGTGAAAGGATTCGAATCTTTCTTAGTTTTCATTAGAAGAAATTTAAATCCTTTTCCTGTCTGATTACATGCTGTTTTTTGCAAACAAATCAGTACTTAGCAGTTGGAAGCAAAGAAACTGAAGCTATGTTGCAGAACATTTTTTTTTTCAAAAACAAAAGAAAAAAAGTATTAATTTTGTTTAATATTAAGTGGAACACCCCCTGACTTAAAGGAATGGTCTCAAATGAGCAGAATAAAGCCCATTGCAGTCAAAATGGAAATTGCTTTTGACTTCTCTGACAGGAGGATCCCATTCATAGTGAAATCAAAGGAGTAATCAAATCAAGAGAGATTAAGTTTCCATCAAATCATGCTGGGAAAGAAGCTGCATTTTGCTTGAAGGAAACATGCACAGAAAGTTTTTATTCCCCTCCCCTCTTATCATACACAGCTCCTGAGCTTTGGGAGCCTTGCTAGCTGTCTCTGATCAGGCTGCAACAGCTCAGCAATAACTGTTACTTAAAATGATTTCAAATTAAAATTCTGCCTGAAGAGAGTTTTAGCAGTGTACTGGGATAAAAGGAAATGGCCTGGCTCTGACACAGCCACTGCTGGAACTTATATTGCAATTTACTGCTATTCTTCTGTATTATCTGTCTGCTTTCAAACATGACCTAACTTGTCACTGTCATCCACTTCAGCAGCATTGTCGTTATCTTCTCTGGTTGTAGGTAGCTCCATGTTTGTGTTGTATTGGGTTTAAGTTTTTTTATATACCAGACTGGAAGAGTTCATCAGCCTGCAGAAGTCCTATGTAGGAAAATATTAATTGCTTTTGCAGAAGTTTTTCTTTCACTGTGTCCTTGTTGTTTTCTTGAAAAACTTTACCTGTCTTGGCTCACAGAGCACCCATCTGTTCTCTAATCATCTTGGTTCTAGCACTGGAGAGGCTACTCAATGTCAGCAACTAATCTGGCATGTTGCATGTCTGTTACTTTCAGTTCCATTACATGGTAAAAGACGCTGGTTTCTTCTCAACTGTGAACTTGAGGAATGACCTACATCATGGGTGTCCAACCTTCTGGCTTACCTGGGCTGCTTTGAGTGATGAGAAATTGTCTTGGGCCACATATGAAATGTATAATGTAGTATGTTATAACTAATAGTATATAACTAACAAGTTATTTGATTTTCTATATTTTTATTAAAACGTGAAAAAGAGCAGCAAACATAAAACCAGTGGGATATTTGACCTTGTTGTGAAACTAATGCTTCAGTCTGGTTCGATGGAAGTGGTTGCAATTCTGTGAGTTCTCAAGGAGCTCATCAGAGACTTCTGAAATTTTACTCTTCCTGTGCTTCATTCTTGCAAATAACTGTTCACAAACGTACGTACTTCCAAAAAGTGATGATGTGAATAAGGTGTGACTGTGAAGCGAGGGATGTGTTTCTCTGGTAAGATAGATCTTTATAAAAGTCTAGTAAAGAGACACGATCAATTTTTTCTTTGAGTTGAATATCTGATTGCAACTCTATACCTGCAAATTTCAAAATGGAATGTAATGTATTTCTGCCTAGTGAAAATAGAGTCAAAATATACCAAAAAATCTATCATTTTTCCACAATTTTGAAACCAGTTCTCGAATTCTTTTATCAAAACAGAAAGCAACACTGTATATTCTTCACTGTCCAGACTGATTAGCCAATGTATCAAAACGCATAAAATTATTTTGTCATTACTTGAGTTAGCACTGCACTGCACCCTCTCCGTGTCCTGGGTTCAGCTCAGACTGTGCCCGTTGCTGAGTGACGGGTGCAGGCCCAGGGCTGGGCCCAGTTGCTGCCATAATGGCTTGGCAGCACGGGGCAGGCCTCATTACGTGCTGGGCCACAGGTTGGACATGCCTGACTTATGTGGAGCAGTATCCATACTTAAAAACATGATGTTCTATAACAGCGCATACAACTGTTCCCTAATCTGTCCGAAACTGTAGTTCCTGTTATTACGAATCACTAAATTATGTCCCTTAAATAGTCCAGGGCTTGAAAGCAGGCCTAGGATCCCTTGATTAGTAAAGGTTACAAGATGGGACCGCACACTGAAATTAAATGAACCACTTAGTACATACAGAGTGTATGCATGAACGTGTGTGTGAATGTGGGACTTGACTGTGAGTAGGTTTTGTTAATGGATTGTTTCTAAGTGCTCTCTGTGTAGTGGGATGTGTTGTGTCAGACTGCCAGAAAGGAAAATTGCTAAGTAAAATAATCAATGAGATTACTTCCTGTGTTCAAGTATCTAGCCTAATATTGTCCCTCGTGAAACAAATCTCCTGCTCTTGTTATTTCAAAAAGTAAACTATAATTTTAGATAACTTTTTTCTGGAGGAGCAAAAGTTATCATTTCACAGAAGTATGTGATTATAGAATTTAATCTGAGTAGACCAAACCTCTCAGGAAGATTGAATCTGAGTCTGAAATACTCAGCAAGCCTCAGACAAATGTTTCTGCTTTTAGGAAGAATCTCTCTGTTTTTTCTGCTAAAAGCAGAAACATTCTTCCATTTTTCTCCTGGCTGGGAAAATTCATCTAATTTTCAGTCAGAGGAAGTGGAAGAACAGCCCATCCTAAAATTATTGGTTTAGTGTGTTATATTTTATATTGGGGAAAAAAATAAAAGGACCTGAGAAGGTTTGTCTGTGACTTACCTTCTCCTTCTTAGCCTTGACACAGGCAGATTTACCATAAAATCAATATTTTACATTGGGGAAAAAAATACATTTTGTGTCAGTAATATTCTGGAGCAATATAGATCTTAAAGAAAAATGGCAACATTTGCCAAGTAAATATTTGTAATGAGCAATCTGCCTGAATTCCAGGGAAACTGCAGACCTGGAAGCAATGGCCGGCTTTCCAGTTGTGCTCCCGAGTAGCTGTTCTTCCCCTTCTCCCTCCTTTTGCTTTTTGAGTTTTGGTCCTTATGTTTACCACGTAGCTACATCATTACTCTTGCTTTGGCAGCTGTGACTTGCAAATGTCAACCCTCAACATAAAAACAACTCTAAGCAGTAATTACACAGGCTGCCCTGCAGGATTGGAGTGCAGTGCAAAGCATGGCAGGTACCCTGGCATTTTTCTTATTGGTCCCAATTTGTTGTGTAAATACAAAGCAGTGATAGGAGTTTATTGAAGCAGGATGTGCTCGCCTGTGCTCTATATAGCAAAGGCTGTCAGAGGTGGCTGATCTGTTCTTGTATCTGTTATTATATCTGAAGTATATGTCACCTAAATTTTGTGTGCTTTAATCACTTCTGTTAAATCAAGGTGTTCATACTTGCCTGTGTCTTGTAAAACAGATTAGTATCTATAACACAAACTCCTATTGATTCTGTATCTTGAGGAGCTTGCTAAATGGCGGTTTGACTATTTGCACTCCTGAATAGGAGAACTGAAGGGTTTAATCATAATTAATCAGGGTTTAATTAATTATTCCCACTAAGAACCTGGACTGTGCCTTCCAGAGGGGTTGTGGTGGAAGCAAACCCTTAATTATTTTATTCTGTATCCATTCCTGTCATCTAAGTTTCAAAATACCTTGATATTACAGGAGTACTCTCTCCAGTTTGCCCACCAGTTCTCAATATTTCAGTGCTGGATAAACCCTGGTTTGATATGAAAGTCAAAGGTATCACAACTGCAAAGTAGAGTGACTCTTAAGCTACAGTGGCAAATTGAAAAGTGGAAATTATTTTAAAATTAAAATTGCCATATTCTCACTGTACTTCAAAACAAGTTCATTTTACTTTACTTTTAAATTAGCACTGAAGATTTAATTTTCTGGAAAACTCATTGGAGAACATAAGTCATATTCTGTGTTAGTAAGGAGCATTACTGCAGATGCTTGAAGGTTCCAGTCAGATTTTTAAAGAGAAATTATGTTCCATTCTAAAGAAAATGAAGAGAGATCCCCTGTCTTTCTCGTCAGAGTACAGAAAAAACATCCAGGTTACGTATTTCTTGCAGATGAGGTGCTTTGAATTAATCTTGCAATTTCATGGAGATCAGAGATTTTCTGTAAAGTCTTACACCATCTTGAGACTGCTTTTTTTCTTTGTCACAGTCTGAAGCCAACTGTTGAAACAATGAGAACTTCAATACAGATTGCTATTTTTGCTTTTTTTGGTGTGTGTATATCTGTTATGAGTTATGTTATTATGTTATATATATATAATTTTAAGGGAAACTGTAATAGAGGTGAACAATTCCCTAGCCTCACTTAAATAGTCATTGCACTCCCCAAATACTGTTGGGACAAGGACAACCTTCCTGTAGTATGAATTTGCAGCCCCAGTGCAATGTGTCCTTTATTATGACTGGTGACCTTAAGGCTAACTCATCATAAACAATGATAATTAAGGACCTTTTGAAATATTAATACAGAAAAAGGATAAGATTTTTAGCATGCTCAGTTTGTTCAGTGTTTTAAACAGTAATTAATTTAATAGGGAGGGCAATTTACACTCATTCCCCAGTTATCTCTGCCCTTCTGCTCCCCTGTGGTTCTGCAAATCAACCATCGTGATTTCAGCTCTTCACATGTGCCAGGTGCAACTGCTGAGCCACTGCCTTGTGTCGGCTCTGTGGGTGATTGGAGTTCAGAAAAGCTGCCAGTGCCAAACTACAGCAGCCTAGAAAGTGGGTGTCTCCCACAGATGTAGTTCTTCACCCTACCACTACCTCTCCTCGTTCACGTGGCCCCTTGCAAACGTGTTTGCCTCTGACATTGACCTGATATAGCCAGGAAGGGGCAATGCATGTCTGGGAATCATGAAGTGGCTGCAGCTTGCAGTCTGTTCCCCTATTCACCTGCTCTCTCTGTGTGTTGCATCTGCTTCTGCCTTTATGGAAGGCTCCAGTCACTGAGCCTTCCATTTAATTAGGCAAATGGCTTTGAAACATACCTTTTCCTTTCTAAAAACTCACTGTGAATCCAGAGACAAGTTGAGCATAGAGGCTCTGAAGCTTGTTGCCAGAAAGGATACCTAAATTAAATAATGTATCCTGAAAATATGCTATTTTACCATTAGATGTATCCTGAAACTTTACTATTAGATTTCCTGTAAGAAGATCAAAGTGAATGTTTATGATTGCATGCAACAGAATGTAGTTTGCTATAAATACAGTGGCAATGACTGTCATTTTTTAAACCCAAAAACTGCCTCCTCAGTTCCTCATTCATAGAGGATGAATTACAACATTGACTTTAAGTTCCTTCAGAGCTGGCTAACACTGGTGCGGTACATAAGCAAAAAGACAGCTGCAGTAAATACATGGTAACTGATAAATAACTTGCTTTTTAGGTGGACCTGTGCCATTAAGATGAATTTTGTAGAGAATGACTATTTCATGTGTGAACACACAGGTTAAGGGAAATAATTGGAGTACCCATTTCCATGGTGATCAAAATGGACTTTGAAGGCAGGAGGTGGCACAGTATTTAATGGAAGGGCTGGACTGTACAGAGCTGTCGGTTGGTGACAGGACAATTGAGAGCCTCTGGGTAAGGATTAAGGGATAAACAAATAAAGGGGATGTCATTGAGGGAGTGTACTGCAGACCACCCAGCCAAGATGACAACACAGATGAATTATTAAGAAACTAAGATAGACCTCTAGAGTAAATGCCCTTGTCCTTATGGGGGACTTCAACTTGCCATAAGTTAACTGGGAATACCACGCAGCTGATACAAACAAGTCTAGGAGATTCCTAAAACACTTTGATGATAACTTCCTGGTACAGGTACTAAGGGAGCCAAGGAGGAAAGGTGCCCTCCTAGATCTGTTGCTTGCGAACAGAGAAGGTCTTGAGGGTGGTGATTGGCAGTCTTGGCTGTAGTGACCATGAAGTAGTTGAATTTAAAATATTTTGTGATAGAAGGAAAACTGCCAACAGAACTTCAACGCTGGATATGGGGAGAGCAGATTTCAGGCTGCTCAGGGACCTAGTTTGGAAAGCACCTTGGGAAACTGCTTTTGAAGGCACCAGAATCCGTCAGTGCTGGTCACTTTTCAAGTACCACCTCCTAAGAGCACATAAACAGGCAATTCCAAAATATCGGAAGTCAGGCAGGATAGAAGGCCAACTTAACTGAACAGATCTTCTTAGAAAAAGAAAAGTGTAAGAAAAAAAAGAAAGTGTATGGCCACTGAAAGTGAAGTCAGACAGCATGGGAAAACTGCAAGGACACTATTTGCCTTTATAGGGGGAATATTTGTGTGGCTACAGCTCAGCTAGAGTTGAAGCTGGCCAATGCCGTGGAGGACAATAAAGAGGGTTTTTTTTAAATAAGTTAACAACAAAATGAGGACCAGAGAGAATATTGGTCCGTTACTTCCTGAGAATGGTCACCTGAAAAACAGGGACACAAACAAAACAGAGACTTCTTTGTCTCTGCCTTCAGTGTTGATGATGGGCTCTGGGACCCCAGGTGCCCCTGAGTTGGAGGACTATGTCTGCAGTAATGATAAACTCCCAGTCAACCCCAAATTTTTGTGGGATTTGCTGTTCCACCTGGCTGCGTACAAGGCCATGGGACCCAATGGGATTCATCCCAGGGTACTCGGAGAGCTGGCCAATGTCATTGTAAGACCTCTAAATTATTTTTTAATGGTCTTGGGAATCTGAAGAGGTCCCCGTTGACTGAAAGCTGGCAACTGTTCTAATTCTCAGGAATGGCAAGAAAGAAGACCCTGGTAACTACAAGCCTGTCAATCTCACTTCAGTGCTTGGTAAAATTATGGGGAAAATTATGTTGGGACTTACTGAAAAATACCTGAAAGACACTGGGGTCACTGGTCACAGACAACACAGGTTCATGAGAGGAAGGTACTGTTTAACTGACTTAATTTGCTTTTTTTGACAAGGTCACCCATCTAGTTGACCAACAGAAGCTGATTGATGTTTTGGATTTCAGTAAAGCTTTCAATACTGTTTTTCACAGTATACTTCTGGACAAAATGTACAGCATTCAGCTACACAAGAACATAATGCGATGGATGACAATTTGGCTGGTGGGTCAGACCCAAGGGTTTATAGTAAGTGGGGTTACATCAGGCTTGCATCCGGTCACTAGTGGGGTTCCCCAGGACTCCATTTTAGGGCCAGTTCTCTTTAATGTTTTCATCAATGAATTGGATGTAGGACTAAATGGTATTTTGAGCAAATTTGCAGGTGATACTAAATTGGAAGGAGCTGTTGACTCTGAGGGTGGAGAGGCCTTGCAGAGAGATCTGGACAAACTAAAGAGCTGGGCAGTCACCAACCACGTGAAGTTTAACAAGAGTCTGTGCTGGATTCTGCACCTGGGAAGGAGCAACCCTGGCTATACATGCAGACTGTTACACTGGAGAGCAGCCCTGCTGAAAGGAAACTGACAACTGTGTTATCAGTTCTCCTGGTTAATGTGCATTTGCCTCTCTAAGACTCTGCATGGTGATCACATTTGCTTCCCTGATAACAGAAATTGGTCTCTGCGATTAGAGATGTGCAAGTGTGGAGCTGTGTCCCTGTAGGTTAAGGCTGTTGTTGGAAGGATGATAGTATAAAAATGTGATGAGACTTCTACGGAAAGATATAAACACCAAGACAGAAATTGATATTAAAAACCCTCATTTTTCCTCCAAATTTTATGAAGTATCTTCAGAGTGAAATGCAGTTTGATTCTGTTTGATTAATACATGAGTTAAAATCTTATCTTTATCATTTGTATTTAACCAGCCTCAGTACAATCAAAAGCCCTTTAGAAAGCAGATTTTAATCAATAAATCATGCTTGGAATGAAAGTTGCATGTTTTCCCAAGAAAAGAATGAGGAAGGAGGAGACCGAGACTGTTTAAAGCATTTTATGCACCAAGTGATTCTACTATTGATAAATGAATATTATAAGTCACAGTGAAGATTTAGAGATGTAATCACTTGGTAATCAGAGCAAAAAGTCCATGCATAACAAGGACAAAGTAATACATTTTACAAAATTAATATGATACCATGTTTATGCTCTGTAATAATGTGTAGTATATCCTGAACCTGGACCATCTAGGACTGAAGGTCCAATGCAGTGAAAATTCCATGGTTCATTTCAGAAATAAATCAGATTTTTGCACGAGTTTGCTGTTCATGCTTTGCCTAAGACTCTTTATAAGGAATAAAGGAGATTTACGTTACTCAAATTTTCTTTCATGGAAGTTCATTTTCACGTTGTAGTGCAATGAGAGCATTGCATAGCTGAGAGTTTTCTTCACTTTGCTTTAATACATTTTTCCACCTTTAGCAAGCAGACTCCTTACTCCAAAGAATTTAGAACCATATTATTTTCCAAACAAAGTAAATAATTAAGAAGGATGCATCATACAGGAGTGCATTTATGTACATAACAACTTATGTTGTGTGTGCATTGTTTCTCCATGTTACCAAAGGCAGTAGAGAAGGTCACTCTCAAAGAAAATCCAAATAAAGTGTCCAAGACTCATAATTTGTCTTTAGCTTTTTGTGTATTTCCTCAGACTGTATTTTCATGTGTCTGTGGTGTCATGGCTGCCTGTTAGGTACCTGGCACTGATCCAACTACGTTCAACTGATTTCAACTACAGATATGAGAATCTGGAAAATAATAATAATAGTTTCCAGAATGTTTTGATGGAAAGTGTTTTTCAGTCTTTCTGGTTAGGAAGAATTAAAACATTGTGACAAGCTGCTGAAGTGAAATGGTCCAGAACCGAAGTTGGGAAGGGATTTGACAAAGTGGTTGAGGGAGTTTCCAAAGCCCATCTTCCTAAGCACAGGTTCTCATCCCAACAAGTCAAGAGATATGGGAGAGAAGACTGCAGTCTCTTCAAAAAACATGGCAGGAGAAGTCTTGAGGATTACTGACCTTTAAACATTTTTTCACAAGGTAGTTGACTAGCTCTATGACCTAAAGTAGAAAGTTTGTAAAATGTAATATTTTGATTTTGAAGGATATACATGTATGTATGTATACACATACTTCAAGACAAAGGGCTCTCCACACCAACTTTTCATCAAACACCAACTGTCCTTCTTGGGACCTCTGCCCCTTCTGACACCAGACATGCCAGCAACATCTTGAAGCTCACTAAACTGGTGGGCATCTCTGCACAGTCTGAGACCCAGATTAGAATTGGATGTAGGAAGTGGTAAGTTTACGGTGTTTAGAAGTGCAGAGAAGCCTGTGGGTTTTGTTTGTTTGCTCGCTCGTTTGTTTCTATTATACTATCTTGTCCTAAAGACTTGAAGAGATTTTTTTTTCTTTTTTTTTTTTTCCTTGCTGACTTCACTGCCAATTCAGAGAGAGAGAGAAGACTGGAGTGTTGCTCTTACAAGCTTTGTGGGTCTTTCCCAGGCAGAGCAACCTGCTAACCTTTGAAGAGAGCAACTCTTGCTAAGTGTGTGGTATAGCTGATGTGCTGCAGGGGGAGGTATGGGAGGCAGGTTCCCACATCCTCCCCATACACAATGACTTCACATGATTGTGTTGCAGTCCTGGAAAAGTAAACCTGTGGCTATTGCTAAGCTAGCGTCCTACCTGAGCCATCAATAATTTAGTGTTAATGTTTGCAATAAAACTGGCTCTATTTTTACATAACTGCGTGAAGTCCTCCTGGCTTCAGGCCAAGAGAAATTGAGATGGCTGTTCACGTTAAGAAAAGCAAGACTTAATTTTCTGTAAATGAGTCATAGATTTCCTTTGTCTCCATAATTTACTGTTTCAATGACTTGAACCACCTCATATTTTGGCAATTAAGCACCATCAGAAAACAGAATAGGAAAAATACAGAAAACCTTTCAAGGTATTGCTTCTGTGCTGACTACTGATACTGCTAAAGGGCCGTTATCCTTGTGTGGTCGGACCTGTGAAGTAGTAGCAGTAACAGCAAGTTAATAAGCTGTACTTTTTCTTTTTTTTTTTTACAAAGGTCAATCCAGACTGATTTTACCTACTTAATATTATTTCCTCATCTCATCCTATAGTATCAGTTCTATGTGAAGCACTCCTACAACTACGGCTGAAGCAAGAGAGGAGTTGTTTCTTGTTTTAAGACACACAATGTCACGATTGACCTCACCTTTTGCCTTTTATGAAAAATAAAAAAGATGAAGGACTGTCATTGATTGATGCACAGAGAACTCAATAGCAATATTTCCTAAGAAAAACTACTGAACTGCAGCACTCTGCATGCCAGAAGGATTTTCAGTGATCCACAGCTGCACATTGAAATTTTCTCTCATGACTCCAGCAGAGATGGAAAAAGAAACAGAGAATCCATCCTTCAAATTATAGAGTTCTGCAGCTCGAGGGGAAAGCTGTTAGGTGCCTGATTCTGATTTTCATAGCATCCAAGAGGACAATTTGGCATTCCTCAGGGTCATGGCAGCAATAAAAAGAACGTAAGGAGAAAAGGAATAGCTATTTAATACCTTTAAAAAATCATATAGATGTTGGCACATACTTATTTTCCACAGTATTTTCTAAAAATTTCTGAGCACTGAAATAGAAGTCTTTTAATAAAATAGTGGATATCTTACCATAAAAAAAGATAAAAAGAAAAACAATTTCAGAATATGTTCAGAATGCTTTGTATGTGAATGAAGGGAACGGTAACAAACAAGCTTGCCAAAGAAAGCCTCACATAAGCAAAATAAACAATAAACCCCAAAGTTTTGTGAATAAGCAGCACAACACACTTTCTTTCCCTGTTTTGCATTTCCTGTAAACATTTGTTACAGCTGGAGCAGGAGGCCCCTGTGCTTTCTCTATAAGCCTTGCACAGGTAGTTTCCAACTACTGAAGCCAAGTGCTTGGCACTGTTTGGGGAGGTGATAGGAAAAGTGAGAGTAGGATTGTGCAGCCATACAAATGGAGATTATAAAAGAGAATGTGGTTCAAAGCTGTTAAAAGCTCTCATACTTCCACCAACAAGCCAGCCTTCAGCAAATCCGTATGAGAGAGAGGACTACCTGCAGACATACAATTCTATTGTATGGGCTTTGCCCAGGTTTTGTGAACTCCATTACTGATCTCTGTGACTGAAGCTCAACTCCATCTATGGCCATTGGCTTAATCTGGCACATCATCTCCTCTAATTCCATTCTCCTAAATCTTCCAGTGTATCACACGGTTTTGGAGTTCATACAAAAATACCTTGAGAGGTGAAGGTTATTTCTTTAATTTTGTTGAAAGATCTTTATCACCAGGCAAAACTTACCAAGCGTTTTGTCAGCTCTCTCATTATGTTGTCAACTTGTTCATAGCAGCTGCTGTGAATTGGTGCCTTTTGCAATAAGAAATTTGGCAAATACATAAACCAAAATAAAATTGCAGAGAAATTATTTTCTCCCATTTTGATTTAATAATGTTGTTGACAGGTGTTTTTTGTTTTTGTGTTTATTATTGTTGTTTTTTGAAATGATATTTCCTTGGTTTTTTTGTTTAATGAAGAAATAAGCTTTCTGTCCTGCTCCAGAGCTGGAGATCAGACATTTTGCTTTCATAACTGTTAAAATGCTGTTATAATAAATATTTTTATTTACCCTTGGCAATGAAAGCATTGTGGTTAGCATAGAAATCCTCCTCAGTTTGTAGTCTCTAAGTGAACACCATCCAAAACCTCCTGAAGTCAATTGAAAAACATTCATATTCTTCATCTGATGGTTGGATCAGCTCTTATTTTAGCTATGACCAAGAGTACTTTCCTATTTCTGGCATATTATATTTCTGGATATTTCTGGATATTATAGATCTGCATGAAAATTTGTATTTACTGAAATATTTGAAATCACTAAATCAGTAGTCATGAGGTGAAGTCTTCCTCATGTGAAGTAAAAAGAAAATTCCCACTGAGTTTCATAAGGCCAAGATTTCATTGTTGCTTTTCTTAGTTGTTGGCAGGGTAGCAGGGAAGAACGGAACGTCTTTTTTTTCTTTTTTTTTTTTTAAAGTTTGTCCTTTTTCTTCTCATGAACTCCGAATTCATTTATATTACCAGGTATAGGAAATTAAGGCACACAGTTTCCATTAAGTATGATCTGTTGCCTTGAAAAAATGTGAATGTTCTTATTTCTCCTTATTATTCTTCATTACATTGTTAATAGTAATGGAGTTGCATGCCTAATTGCACTCTTACATCTTCAATTAAGGGCACATCCACTTACAAGATGTTTAGAAGAAAAGAATTTCCGAAGGAATGGTTGGATCTCATTTGAGAGAGCTGTAAGGATAGAAAATTGGAAAATACAGTTATCACAGCTTTCTTTTTTACTATTCCCTTCTTTCGTGACTTTCAGATCAAAATTAAGTTTCACAGCTTGCATTTAATGAACTAGTTTGGATTGTGACTTGTTTCAAAATAGAACATTTTCTGTTTTCTGTTTGTATTTCAGCCTATATTTAAACAATCCAGCAAGCTTTAGATAACTGTGATTGAACACCACTGATCAAGTTTCCACCAGTCTCCATTATGAGCTTTTTATGCAGAAAAGATCTGTATGTTCTTCAACCATTCTGGCTCTCTTCTACTCTGAAGTAGTAAAAACAGAGAAGAGAGCTGTGTTTTCTTTTGCAGCAATTTCAAATTATCACCTTTTGTGGTGGTAAGCTATTCCAGGATGGGGGGATGAAAAGTCCTGTGTTTTTAGCAGGAAAGGTGTGTGTTTATTACTGAGTGATGCAAAGACCAGGCAATCAATGATACTGCTGCTTTTGCAAAATAAAAATTCTGGACACTTGAAATGATCTAGGTGAAGTTGAAGAATCAATGTTAATTGTGGGACCTTGCAGTGTCTCATGAAGGATACAGCTAAGTGATGCTGTTAATTTTGTGTTTCTGAGGTTTTCTCTATACTATGCTATGACCTCCTGTGGACTTTAAAGAATAACCTTGTTATGGACCTTTAGACAAGTTTCAAATATTTTTGCATACAAGTAGTTATTGAAAAACAATGTATTTCAATGAGGACTGCAAAATGCTGTCTGCAATGAATGCTTCTCTGCCTCTGAAAATTGATTATTCCACTCTGTATATTTTCCTAAACCATTTAAGTGCATCAGATAGTTATAGATGTTTGTCATGCTAAGTGATGGTCTGGCTACAGTAGCACTTATGTGAGGTAAGTGAATTGTTTCCAGTAAACTTGGCACATCCATATTGTTAATATACTACCACCCACCTTAAAAATGGCCAATCAATTTGTTACATGACATTTTTGGAATAAGAGAGTTGTATGGATTGTGTTCATTCTAAATATGTATCATTGATTTTTTCTGAATGACCTACCCTGTTATTTATTTTGCCTCTTTCAGTTGTAAAGCGCCTATTGTTTAATGCATATTGCAAAATAAAATGGTGAAAAGCAATAGATTTCCAAAATTACATTAACCCTCTTTCTCTTATTCTCATTATAGTTCTCTTACTTGAAAGATCTACTGTTATTGCAGCAGAGAGCGGTGAGAAAAGAGTGACTTACAAAGCCTGAAATACCTCAGTGGCCAAAGATAGCTTGACAGAATTGTGCTTCTCTTGGTCTGTGGGAGAAGTCACAATTTCGAAATATGTGCAGCCAGAACAAGGTACTAGGGTTTGATTCGTCTGATGCAAGTTTAAATCTTCTCAAGTCAGATGAAAGATGCTGAGCCTTTGTTTAATAACTAAGAGACAGGAGATTTGCATTATTTTTTCAGTAGGTAAGAGAATATCTGAGATGCGTAACTGCGTGCTCAGTCCAACATTTTAAAGAATATTTGTTATGTTGGAAGAGTCCTATTTTATCTTTTTATCCTTTATACTGGTTTCTTAGCTGTTGTCTTGCCTGGTTTTCCTATAATTAATCAGATAAGGTATCACAAGCTCACGAGTGAGCAAGCTCCTGTGGACTTCTGTTTAGGTTTTGCTGATGAGGAGACAGTAGGGTTTGTGAGAATACAGCTCCATGCTGAAGGGCTAAAATAATTCATGCCTAAGTCTATTGACCTAGCAACATGGGCTGTCGATGCAGTATAGAAATAGGCCCAAGATTTATGACAAGAACTATCAGAGTTTTCATCTGACTTGTCCTGCTTTGCAATGGTATTTGAGAAAGGAAAACTTTTCCAGTTTCTGAGGTGTGTAACATTTTGTCCTGTAGCCCTAGTCCTTTTTAGAAGGCCCAGAGATATTTTCTTAATTTATTCTGGATAATGGGAAGTTGCCATATCTTATGACATCTTTAAAACAACAGATCATACTTTTAATTGCGTAATTAATCACAGCTTGAAAGGAGCACAATCCTCAAGGACGTTTACTTTTTTTCCCTGGCTACGAAGTTCGGTCGCATGCTTTCTTTATCAAAGGTAGCTGTTTGATTGCAGAGATTATAGCCAAGATGGCAGATCAAACAGGCACAGGCTCATCGCTGATGCTCTGTACTGTAAGCTGACTGACCTATAAAGCCCTGCTGGTTATTTCTAGCTCTCAGGTGTGGATGAGCATGCGTGATGTCTGCCCCAGCTGTCACAACATGCCCTTCTGTTTCAGCCAAACATATATCAACAGCAACGAAAAGCAAAACCACAAACCCAAGATATAAGAGAATGCCTAAACGAAGAGATGAGTGGCTTGCCAAGTGGAGGAGTGCCTAACAGAGAGCAGCCAAGGATCCAGGCTCTCTGTGCTGGTCAATGGACTCACTGCTTCTCACCACTGAGAAACATGCTGCTTTCTTTGTCACTCTACCTGTCTCATCTAATTAGCAGAATGACTTGAACACGCTGACAGCATGTAACGGTTTTCACTGCATATGCTAAGAAGTGATTTTAAACGGATTTGCTGTTTTCTTTGTAGGCAGAGTGTGACTGCTGATTGTTGCTAAGGTCCTCTAAAAGTTATTCATTAACCACAATTCCTATAGGTAAATTACGACACTGTGAAACAGATGACACGATGCACCAGCATGCTTCTTTCCTTCTCTGTGCGTTAATGAACTCCCACTCAGTCCTGACTGGTAGCTCAGTGCATTGCAGTGAATGCACTCAGATTGAATCAGCGTTCAGTGACTCAACAGACAGCTCCTGCATTGGCTCATTGTTCCCCTGAATGCTTTTAAAGCGTAGCTAATTCTCACAGTTGAAAGTTTAGGATTTTTTCAAATGCATTGTTTGCATCTGATGAATATATTTGAATGTTAGACTTCATTCTCATTAAGTACCGCCTATCTTACTGGATCATATTTTATATTTTTCCCCTACTGTTAATGGGGTGATAAAAGCTTTCAAGAAAGAACAAGTCTGTTCTTTGTATTTGCTATTGATTATAGGAAGCTCACCATTTAGCAACCTTGCAGTGATGAGTTCTGCGTTCAGCAGTGGCCTGATGTTTGAGTGCTGGCATTCAGTGAAGAAAAGTTAAAGAAGAAATGTAAAAACTCTTTTCATACTGTCTCATCTCTGATAGCGAGCTGCCTGTGAAGAGCTGCTGGAAGCAATGATGCTGTTTTTGTTGTTGCAGACCTGCTGTCCACTTTCTAGTCTCTGTACTTAATGGGAGACAGCACGTACTGGGAAAGCTGTTTAATCCTGTTACAAAGCCCTAGCTCATTGGTGGGTTTTGATCTTCTTTGTTGCCATAAGAAGGAATTGTATGAGCAGAGTTAAGCAGTGACTTGCATTGTTTTCAGGCAGGACTATCAATACTTCAGTTCTACCTGATACAACATAACTGCTTGGGAAACAGCTTGCATTTTAATTTTTTTCTGAANGTTTTAGGGATTTTTTTGTTATTTTTACATAAAACAATTTACACAGAATTTCTTCCTCCTTCACCAGTGAACACACTAAAATGTGTAAGTGTTCTGATGGAAATTGTCACAAAGTCAGAGGGACTCTTCAGGGGAAGGGAGAAACCAGTTGTATCATTCTTGCATTCTTCTCTGCTGAGTAAGGAATGCTTCTTAAGTTTCCTAAGACTTTACCTAGGCTGACAAATCCCACTTCAGACGAGTGGGTACCAGATAGCTCAGGTCATTGCCGTGGACTCTCTGGGAAAGGGATCGAAGTGTTGTCCCACAGCTTGTATTTTAAACATTTTTGTTATTCCTCTGAAGCAGCTGAGAATGGTGAATTTTATTTTCAATACAAATGTGTTTTTAGACCTAAGTGATGAACTTGCGTCCTTCACAGATGTCTTTGTCTTCTGCTCAGTGTTGGTTTAAAAGCTTACAACCTTGGGTCACAAATGTCATGTTACAGGGTCTTTGCCCTAAGGTGCCACTGTCTGCCTTTTATTTTGCTGCTTCAACATTTTTGTTGCAGCTTCCTCTAGTACCATCTAGCTCAGTCAGTAATGTGTGGCTCCAAGCTGCTGCCATCTGATTTATCCACTCACAAATCAGCTAAGTCAAAATTAATGAATTCCTGTTTCCTTTCTTCTGAGCTCCTCTAAATAATTCATTTTTAATTTATTCAAAGAACTAAAAACATTTGGCTTGACGTTATTTGTCCGAGGTGACTACGAAAATGGAAGTGCTCAAAAAGCATTTGGAGAACGGTTTTTTTGAAATGCTACAAACTTGTTTTGAAATACCTGGTTTTATTATAGACAAGAGGAAAATATAAGCCTTGCTTTCAGATGTTACAGAAGCTAAGTAAGAAGTAAGTATGGCATAATATCTATTTTCCCATGTGATAAATTATATCTTGGAAAAACAAAAAATCAAAAATAAAAGTTGCATTTTATTGACTCTCCTGGGTTAGGCTCTGCACAGCAGAAACTCTTCAGAGCAAACATGCATAACTATCCTCTTTTCTTCTGTGTCATGCTGTAAGTAGAGAGCACACACACTACAGCATCATACGAAGCTGCAGTAATTGGGGGTCAGTACAGATTTTGTCTTTTATAGGATAACGCTTTTTTAAAGGAGAACAGAAATAAGGAATGCACAGCAACGGGGAGCCTGTAGCTGATTGCAGTCTGGGTTTCCAAAAATGAACTTGACCTTTCAACAATGCTGGGATGATTCTATGACATTCGAGCAGCAGTAGAAAGAGGAACGTAAGAAATACTAAAGGAGCTTTCATCAGGAGGCGAATATGAGCTTAGAATAGTGCTTGGCCACCATTTGTTTTTTAATTTAACTACTGGTTTCATCACAGTTGGCAACTGTGATTTTTTCGAAGACAAAAGAAGAGCTGAAGATGCTGAAAGATGAGTCATTTCCCAGGTAATTTGAAACCCGCAGTTGTTTTGAGGTGAAGGTAATCCAGGAGAGATGAGCACTGCCAAGTGCTGTGGGAGTCTCTGCAGGATTTGCTTTGCTTTGATTTTTGTGTCACTCTGGCTACCTTTTCTATATCATCTGCTTTATGGGTTACTAGGAGAATCTTTTTAGTCTTTGTGTTTGAAAGCAGAAAATGAGTGTAAAATGTACTTAAGTATGAATTAAGGGAGCATGTATGATGGCCCTATTTTATATTTGTCCACTGAAACTCCTCTGCAGTGACTGGTTCCCAGAGGTGTGGGATGATACAAAATGTGATGATAAGTGCAGGAGGGAAGGGCCTCAAGGTGGTTTGCTATGCAAGAGTTTAGCAAACACCCACTCCCTGGATGAGGTTTCAGTGTCATTTCCTCTCTGCTCCCCGAGGAGAGAGTTGCTGTAGTGAAGTGCTGATTCCTGCGTCCACGTGGGGGAAATTCAGGGAGCATGAGCCACCTTAACAATGCACATTAGCTAAGATGCATCAAACCTTTTTTTCTGAATGAAAGGAAAGCGACATTAGTTACTTTGTTCATCTTACAGTAAATGAAAATAAGCCACTTAGAGAGGATTTTTCTACAACACCAAATTGTGAATGAGAGCCTTCTTGTATCCTTACTTAGACAATTCATTCAGAGGTATGGCCTCAATAAACAGGGTGAGACTAATCTCTTGAAGTTCAGGGCATGCCCTGATCATCATTCCAGGTGACTAGTGAGATATCTGATGTAAGCATGCCTAAAAATCCTCAAAATATTTCTGCACTTATTCCAAAACATTTAAATCACCCTGCGTGTAGTTTCAGGCATGCAGTTCTTTGCTGTGGAGGTGTGAATTCTTGTTCTGTATCATTGCTGTAGCATAACAGAGGAGCCGTCTTCTGCAGAAGTGCAGTCAGTATGACAGTGCTTCCAAAGAGTATGTACTGCTGAGAAATAAGGCTGTGCAGAATTAGAGCACCACATCTGCAGGGAGGCATGAGACTTTGTTTCATTGTATTTTATTTTGCTTTTACATGTAAAAAGGGTAAAGATGTTCAAACGCTCAGATGTTCAGAAGGAATAGCTTCCACTGCCCCATAGGTGCACTTCGGCTCCTTCCCATGAGTAAGATGTTCATGTGTTTTTTTCATAGGAACTCAGCCACTGTTGATGTCATTGTTGGCAAAACAAAGAAGGAAAAGCTGTTCCTATCACACAATCCTATTCTGTGGCTTTTAGCATCAATAAAGAGGAGGTGTGTCTAGCATCTTTGCTTTCTCAGTCACTGCAGCACAGCCCTTGAAAGACCAGACTGGCACAGGGGCACAGCAGGGAAGCCAGGCCGACGTACAAGCAGTTTATCCCTCTGTAGCTACTCTAATATCTGTATGATTTCCCTCTGGAAAGCAGAACATCTGCTCATTTGAAAGGCTGTAACTCTACAAATTGCCCTCTAACCAAAGATGTTAAAAGTGACGGTTGCTTGGTAGGGGATTTCAAAAGATATATGTTTGTGTTGCTGGAAGAAGAAAATTATGACAAAGCAATGGATTTTTTCCGCATGTCATGGATGTTCAAACATTGTGTTCTTTGGTTGTTTTGGAAACGGTTTTGAACAAAAACACATAAGTAGTTTTTTTCCTTGTAATTTTTGCTGAAATACTTGAAACCTTTACAAAGAAATCTTTTTCCAGTTAGAGACTCAGGAGGAAGGAAAGTTTCATTGTCAGTATTAATTTTCTTCTACTTCTCATAGCCTACTTACAAAAAACATGTCAAGGCCCTGCGATCAGCTGTACCTGTTCTTCCACTTAGGCCCATTTGAATCAGTGGTAATTTCTTCTTCATTCTACTGTAGAACTTGGGTTAAATTATGGAGAAACTGACCTCTGGAACTGTTCTGAAATTGCATTGCTTTTGTTTCAGACAGTTAAGATGATCTCTCCATCCTTCTTGGAGTACTTCCTTGCCAACAAGCCCCGTGAGCTAGGCTGCTTTATGATGCTCTCTTAGCTGAGAGTGGGTGCTGAGCAAGCAGGGAGCTGATTCCTAACTTTCTTCCCATCATGTACTTCTTGCTTGCCTCAGAGCAAAACATTTCAAATTCAACTGCTAGACTTGGCGTTGAAATGCATTTTAAGCCTGAGGCTTCTGAGCAGTTTTCTGCCACCTTCTAGCAGGACCCACCGAGGGTCAGCGCTCCTCACCCCTTGGTTCTGCCCCTCCGCATCCTCCTGCTGCGACCTGGTGAGCTGCCTGGCAGTGCTGCCGGCTCCCTTGATGCCTCTACTTTGCTCATGCGCTTGAGTATTCTGTGTGCAGCTGAGGTGTGTTTTAGGATAACACAGACTGCAGAAGTTTCTGTTTTCCTTTGGGCATCTGTTTCCCCGGAGTTCTACCTGGACTTCCTTTTTTTGGTCCTTGCTTCCCTTCCTACATGAGGACTGGAATCATGCACTGGCTTTACAGCCTGAACAAGAAATTGGTAGCTGTTTGTCTTTATTGAAGAAATAATAATTTAGTGATGCTGTACCGTCTCTTTTTTTGAGTAGCAGCATATATAACATTTAAAAACATGATGACAGTAATTGCTTGTGTTACTTATATTTATGGAGTAAAAATAATTATAACTTTTACTAGGAATAGTTCTTAAACAAATATTTTTATTAATATTTAATTACTCAGTGGGAACTGATTGCCTGTCACAGTGATGTGCAGCATGAGACACTGCTTTGAGCAGAATAAATAGCAGGCTGCTCCCATAAACATATGTTGAAATCATAGTCTCTGAGTAATGAAAATCATGCATCATAAAGAGAACAGTATGGTAGAAGTACTGCAAAACGACTGCAATGTATCACAGATTCTGACTCGGCAATTACAAAACACACAGCTGCAGCAGAGCAGGTTCCCAACTGGCATAACTTGTTGAAATGTCATAAAGCTGATAAACACCAGTTTAGAATGTGAGTGAAGATAATGAAGTTCCTGTCACATATGTCAAAATGCTTTATGGTACAGTCTGCAGAGTTTTCTAGATTTGATTGCTCAGCTCTTTCCAGTTCTGTTGTTTTTGATGCTCACCTTACGCCTTTGTGCTGAATTGGAATAGTTGAATTATATCCAGCTGCAGCTGGGCCACAGTTTGGGATTTGCTTATCAGCCCTTTTCTGCCAAGAGCAGAAAAGTTGCACTGCTAAGCATGCAGGCCAAGACAGCAGTATGAATCTACCTGGAGTCTCAAGAAGTATTAGTTGAAGATACAAATTTCTTTCATAGTAGCTTGGTTATGGGCTTTGTCTGCTTCAGAACACACTTCTCTTTACTTGTTGTCTGGTAGGGAACAAATAAGGGTAAAAAAGGACTGGTCCTAAAAGAGCTGACATCAAGGACTGAGGCAGCCAGCAGAGACGTTTTTCAATGAACATTTGTAGTTATGCTGTAATTTAGACAGGACACAGCCAGGGATGACAGAAAGAGAGGGAGGTAACTGAAGGACTGTGAGAATCCACTGACATCACTTGTAGATCTTCATACTTTAAATATAATCATAGGATGCTGGTGGGTAACGTGTAGCTGAGAACTGTTGGTTGTGCGTGGGGTGAGAGACAAAAACGTTTCTGTCACATAAGTTTCAAGTCTTCAAGGAAAAGCTTTTCTGTAGGAAAAGTTGCTCTGTTCAAGCTGAGCAACTAGTCTTAAAAGAGTTTATCTGCTTACTGCTTGCACTGCACAATTAACTGGACATGTAGTACTTCTGGTTCTAATGCTTTAGGATAGAAAATGAATACAGGAATACAGAACTGGTATTCCAGCTACTGTCTCTGAACATTTCTGCGAATGGAGAGACAACCTGTCACTGTGATTTTCCAGCCTTGTGGAGTAGTGTCCAATTTAAATTGGTTTGGGGACATCAGGGAAAGATAAACATAAAGCACAACTCAGGTTTGGGAAAGTATTCCTGCCTGTGAAAGAAAATAGGTGAAAAGGATAAATAATTGCACACAATGATTTTATGTATGAAAGTAGATAAAGCTCAGCATGAACATTTGTAGACGTATGAGTTGAGACAGCAATGAAAATATGGCCTAAATCACCAAGATAAGCAAATTGCTTGGTTACCCCTTGGGGTCTCCAAACTCCATCAGTGATCCGGGGCTGACAGCTCTCCCACACTGCAGCAGTACTCGCAGCCAATCAATACTTATCTGCCTTTCAGGCCTTCCTTATGAGTTATCACTGCTGCCCACTGTTACTTAGGCAAATGACAAACTGAGACTTCTGCTTTTCTGCCACACCTGTTGCTTTGTTGTCTTCCACTTCTCCCACCCTGTCCATCTCAACCAGCTCTTGCTTTCTGTCTGTATTCTAGACCATAGCTTTCTGGAGCAGAGGCCGTTATTTCAGAGAGTGCTGGTGGCACTCCCATTGTGGGAGCAATTACTTTGTAGAACAATTATTTTACTTGGTTTACATCGAGTTTAAAAGTCTACAGTCTCTTAGTTAAAATGAACAAGGAAGATTTGGATAAGGAAAAGAAAAACACAAAAAAATAAGTATTCAGCTGTGACTAAGGCAAAATTTCTATTCAGTTTGGAAGACAATGATTCACATTGCATTTCCATTCTGTGTAGGGATGGTTTTCTTATATCTGAATGCTGCAGCACACACTAACTCACAAGCGTTCCTGTTGTATTACACTGGAAAAGACTATTTGCCTTCTTCACACTCCAGTGGTTAATGAAGAATATATAGTAGATGTGTGAGCTCATAGCAGAATGCTCTGCATTCTGTAGGATTTTGAAATATTACATTTTTTCCTTATTTCTCCTTAGAACTCATGAAAGACTAAAAATTATTTTTTGATAATTCAAGATACCAGGGGAAAGAACTGCTGATTGTGGACCATGTTGAAATAAACTAACTGGTTACTACTCTAGATTTAATGGATTCTAAAAACTGTTATTAAGATGGTGCTTTTTTCCCCCTACAAATGAAGAGTGTTACTGAGAACATGCAGTATGACCAAATTTTGTATAAGCAACTCTTACTTAAGCTGATATGCAGAGCCCTAAAAGAAAAAAAATACCATTTGTCAACATTCTGTCAAGATTCAAAATTACAAGAGATATGAATCCTAATGCTTCAGGGCATGAACTGATTTCTTGCTGGGATTATGAAGATATTCTGCAGTGTAACTTTGTGCAACTGGCTGGCTAAGCTATTCTTCACTCCCAATCAGTATAAACTCAAAGTGTGGGCCGTTGTCAGAGGTAGAGTGCTAGATCTAATTACCTCATTTATTTCTCCAGCAAGGTAGTTTTGAAACTCTTGAAAACTAACGTTTTTGCCAGATTTGGAAGAGAAGGGGGCAGGCAGGGAATTTGGAACTTTGACTTCAGCAAACATTATGAGTTTATGCTTTATTGGTACAGATCTGTCTTTTTTGAAGAAAAAGGGCCATAAAATTGTTCTGTGTGAGTTAAGAGTACAGTGGGCAGAGATTTCTAACTGGCCTTTGGAAGTAAGAATGTATAGGACTGGCTCAGTTTAGACTATTTGCTTAAGGTTTCTGTTCAAAATGCTTCTGACAGGGAGTGACTGCAGTGTGAGATTCTGGCTATTAACGATGTCTAGAGACAATCATTAGCAATTGCTCCAAAATATCGTGGTAGGAATTCAGGTGAGCCATGTTTATTACCTAGATAAATCTCTGGTGATTTCAGCCCAAAATGACTGCTGCAAGCCAGAGGCAGTGCAGAAACTAAATGAGGAAAGAGGGATGCTCCAGAAGGGGATAGCTGGATCTCAGCCCTCCTGGTTGCCATAGCTCTGGTTGTTGACTCAGCCAGAGGGTTGGCAGTGGTGGAAAAACACACCCTAAGGAGTCTGTGACAAGTGGAGAGCTTTGAGTGGAAAGGGAGCAATATCTGCCTTATATAATGATGAAGGAGAGGGGCTGTTGAAAAGAATATTTGCATGAAAGAGCTACTGCAGAAAAATCCCCAGGTGTATTCAAAAAGCTCTGGACTATATTATATTATATACATATCTGTGTGTGAAATACATATACCTGTGTATGCATTCTGTAAGCTTAAATCATTTCATTGGAAAGAAAAATAGCTTATAGCTAATATTTTTTTCATGAAGTCCATGCTGAAGTGTGCATTTATGCCCAGTTGTGCATACTGGCATCTGAGACTAAAGGAGAAAATAGCATGAGGTCCTCTCCATACGACTCATCTTTCTTCTTTAGTGCATCTGAACAACCTCTACAGCTCTTCTGCCCCACCAGGGAAGAATTCTCCTCTTTTCTCAGCCATGAATAGAAAGTAGTTAAGAATTGCAGAATGAATGTGTCCAGTTGAACTGAGAACTGACACATAGCCAATTTGTGACATTGGTGTTTAAGCAGTAATGTCAAAAAATTGGTACTTTAACTTAGTTAATAATGAGTCACAATAAGCCAAATATCCCTCAATTTTGCCAACTTTTCCCCCAAGTCCTTCAGTTGAAAGCCCAGCTCTCTAGGTTGGCCAGCCTGCTGCCAAAGATTGCCCTGCCTCTTGTAGATGAGTGGATTCCATCCCTTCCCCAGCAGGTTATAATCATCATAGAATGTCCCACTGTCATAAAAACCAAAAGCCTTGTGCAGGCCCCATCCACGTAGCCAGGGGTTGATACGCACTATACGTCTGTTTCCGGCTTCCTTCTTTCCTCCAACTGGCAAAACTGAGAAGATAACTTGGACACCAGTGTTCTTCAGCTGTGCTCCCAGGGCTTTATAGTCTCCTTTGATTCTGCCCATGCTCTGCCTTCCGGTGTCATTCATGCCCACATGAAAGAGCAACAGCAGATAGCAGTCCGTGCTCTTGACAAACTGTGGCACCCTCAAAGTAATGTCCTGAATCTTGGCTCCTGGGAGGCAGCAGACCTCTCAAGACCTTGTCAGGCCTCAGAGAGGACCCTCAGTGCCTTTTAACAGGGAGTCACCTGCTACGAGCATGCCGTGATTCTTTTTACGATATCCACTGCAAGCTGCTGGAACAGTTTCTTCTTGTAGATCTTGGTCATGGGTGCAATGGGTGTTTATAGCTATAAGAGCTCCATATCTGTTTTTGAAGCTGAAGGGTGGGGACTGAAGTGGAGCCCTTCAGCCTTCTTATTGCCCTTATCAGCACGAAGTTTTCTCCAAAATAAATAAAAACAAATAAAATGCCACAGTGGAAAGGACTCTCACTGTTTTCAGAAACTGAGAATGCTACCCTACCCTACTTAAATATATATAATGAAACATATATATTTAAGTAGGGAATTATATGTATTCAAGTAGCGTAAGGTAGCATCTTTTGTGACAGGCCATAAGGTTACACACCTACAGAGCAGTATGTCTTGGAAAAATAAATGGAAATAAAGTTAGGGAGATTTGTCTTATGTTGCAAGAGAGCAGTAGGTGAAAGATAGGCCCCACATCCAGTGATATATCTGTGTTAAGTTTTGAAGATAGGCCAAAGAAAACAATCTTCTAGTTTCTTGGGTTTGTTTTTGCTCAGATAGAGTGCTTCATCCAAACTTTTTGTTTTTTTCAGCACTGTGTCAATCATAGGAATGAAGAAATGCATCTTTTGCAAAGTGAGCCATGTCTACATTGTGGTTATCCTATAACCTGTCCTAGCATTCTGTTGCTAAAGGCCTCTCTAATTATGCCATCCTACTGAAATATTTCCTCTAGTTCCTGGTTATGCTGCGTACATTTTCAATTAAAAAAAAAAACAACCTCTACGTATTTGACTCTGTATCATATCCTCCAGTGGTGAATGTTTTCATAACTCTATTGAAGTGTAATAAAAAAGAAAATAAAAAGAATAGAAAGATATAAATATGTATGGAAAAAAAAAAATCTGACATCCCTGAAAAGAAAATCCTAAATCTTATTTCTCTGTTACCTTCAGATAGGATACTTTATCCTTGTTTTTCTGTCTGATTAATGCACACAAGAGTTTTCATGAGGATCCATTTCCTAAAAATTATGTATTTATTAGCCACAAATCTTTTGCTTTTTCATTTTTTATCACTGAGTTATTGACTGAATCTAAGAAACGCTGCTGATGGAATTTATGCAAGTGTGTAAGCAGCGCAAACACTGATAGCAGGTGAGACTGGCAGTTTGTCCAGTAGCGTTAGGAACTGAGCCAGAGGAGCTGTGCCAAGGCAGAATTTGATGGCACACGATAATTCATGAAATTCATAAGTGAAATATTTATTATTAACAAATAATCATATAAAGAGAAGGGTTCTCAGTCGTTATCCACACATTTGGTTACATACACTACACAAGTGCTGAAATAGGCTTCAACTCCCTGGGCTTCCTGCCAGTGCATTTACCATTTCCCTTTATGTGGGCTCATACACTTATTACTCTGCCAGCGCTCCCACTGTCATGCATCTCATTGATTCGTATTTGTGAAGGCAAGAAATAGACCGTCCTGAGGGTTAGGGTTATTGTTAACATTCTGTTTGATAAGGTGTAATACAATAATGTAAATATTTTTCAGACTTCGCTGTTTGAGATTAGAAGCTGCTTAGGAAAGCTGTGTGAATTGGATCCATGGAACACAGAACATGTGCATATTTTGTTTCTTCTTTACATTTTACCATGTCTGTTCTACTTACACAAGCCAGAACATATAGATTTAGGGTAATGAAACTTCATATGTACATGATGTACCGCTAATAATATTTTATAATACACTGAAAGGATAGAAATGAGTAGTTCTCTCTAGTCTTTCTCACTCCTGCTGGACAGTATCAGAAACTCCCAGGAACTGAATGTTTGTCCAGATACAGCCTTCACACATTCGTTTCAATGGACTTCAGTAACAGAGGTGCCTTTCTACTAATCTCTGCAGAGCATGACAAAAATCTATTTGACTAAAAAATAGTGAGACTAAAGAGTGACTAAAAAATACTTTGGGAGTGTGGAAGACAGCCTGTAGGGGGCTGTTTCTGCTACATTCCAGGATGCATTTAAAAGTGTTATAGTCCTTTAAATGATAAATGAGCAGTCTCTTGGGTATGCCTCCAGTGATTTTCTTTTTTTCTTTTTTTTTCATACCATATTCAAAATAATTAGAGACAACATAGCATGAAATTGCAAGAATAACTGACTTGATTGCAGTAAAGCGTGGTTTTTTTTTTGTTTGTTTGTTTCTGTTCATTCAATTGATTTCATTGAATTTACAAGGACTCAGATTTTCACCCAAATCTGTACCTGGTGTGAGGAAGGACTACTACTGGTTTTCATGATGTGCAGATAAAAGCCAGGGTGATTTGTTTCTAACTGTAGGGAATAATTATGCGTAGACAAACAGAATTGGCAGAACTTCAGTCACAAGTTCTCAGTTTATACAGGTGCAAGTACAAAGGCATTGTCCTTCATCACAGTGAGGGGCAGAGCAAATATCTGTAGACCTGCTGATGGCCAAGTCATTCTTCTGCCAGTCAGTGGGAAATTGGCTAGCAAAAACTCTTGAGGTGTCACTACCAAGTCTCACAGAAACCTTGTATGGCTGAGTTTATATTATTTTTGGCAATATGTTCACTTTACAGTTTAATAGTGCAGGATGAAATATCACTTGGAATAAACAATTAATTTAGCAGACAACATTCTGCCAGAGCTCAAATATAATGACACCTTCTCCACTTTTATATCCAGAATACCAAACAAGTAAATACTGCAAGTGTTTTGTTTGAGTAATAGTTAGAAAGACTAACATTATGCTGCACGTGTATGTTTTTCACACCATTAAAAAGAAAAAAAACCTACTTGTGCTGTGAGATAACCAGCAGATCTGAAGCTTACATTAGGAAAATAATTATGAAGAATAGAAGAGTATCAATTTAGATCTTCGATGCTGTGTTAGATGTACAGAGGCTTGTAAATGGGTGGCAAGTCACATTCTATAGCCTTATGTTATGAATAGCCCAATTGTAAGTAATCCAATTTTCAGAGTTGCAGACTGGCCTGAGGAGGTGTGTACAAGTGATTAGAATTTCAAAGAGCTCAGAATAAACACCAGCTCTTTGATAGAGTAATTTATGCATGGAATGGCAGGAAGAGCTGTGTTGTTCTTGGAAAGTTCACACGGAGCAGTCTTAAGGCCTTAAAAATAAGTTTTGATATTTGATTACTGGTAATATGAATGCAGGATGAGACCTTTAACAAATTAAGGCACTGACAAAGGTTTCCCCAAGGAGAATATACTGAAGGCTGCCAGTACTGGAAAATTTGAACAAAAGGAAGAGGGCAAGCAGTACCAAAGAAAAGGAAGCGTTACTAGTTCATAAGGTAAAATGTTAGTGTAATCGTGCAACTTAAGGTAGAAATACTTTGAACAATACTAAAACATGAGGTGTAAAAAGGAATTTCAATTTTTCTACTTCAATGAGGAAGGAAGCAGGGTGAGGCATTCTGTTCCTCAGTCTACTTTTGGGATATCTCCTGGTTTTCATTTATTTTCTGCCTGTAGTCTATATTACTCCTTCTGATCTGAGAATATAGAAAGTTATGTCAGAGAACTGCAGAACACTAGGCATCCTTCTTACAGCTGTTTGGTGCCTGTCTGCTCTCATCTATGTTTTTAGTGATTTTGGAGATCATATTGGAAAACAAGTGCCCAGCCATCTAAGTGATTCTAGAAAGTGTAAAACTTCTGTGACTTTGACCCCAAAATTTTAGGCATTGGAACTATGTTGTGTAACCAAGAGATGAATGCGTTTTAGACAGGGCTGTACAGTGTTTTTATAGGCTTTGAAATCAAATTTAATGCTTCATCTCCCAAGAAGACCAGTGATACAGATTTGAGGAGTGCTTGTTCTGAGTAACGTTTAAACTTTGGGGACTAAGTATTGCCAGAGACAACGCTAATTCTTTCAAAACAGCAGTTTGCTCCAATACTGTATCTTTTCTTTTCAGTGCTTTTTAGTGTATCAGAAAATAACCAAAGATGAAAAGCTGCTCATTTTCCTGAAGTGCATAGGAATAACAATGTAACAATGTAAAAAATAGCAAGGAGAGAATTGATGTTATTTGTATGTATTTATGTACTGAGTAACATTAACACAAGGGATCTGTGGTGCCCAACCAGTGATCAAAGTGCAGTGGATTCAGGAACATAAACCATCCTTAGAACAAGCGTATTTGCATTTCAAAAGGCATCTTTACTCTTGTTAGTCATTACAAGTAGTGTTGGAATCATTACATCTGTGTAAATGGCAGTCCTCAAAGCAGTTTAATATCAATGTAAAGGAACTGCTGCCCATCCGACAGAGAAGGATATGCAGCCCTGTAGGAGGGTATTCAAAACCATTGTCAAAGAAAGGGAAGAAAACCCATGCTCATAATGACATTCATTCCGCTGTAAATTCAGCTCCTGCAAGCTACTCAGTGCTCCACTTTTGTCTCTTAGAAGCTGTAGGAGTTGAACAAATATGGTTACTTTTTAATTTTTCTTCCAGTAACAAATTGGTTTCTTGTTGCCTAATGTAATTCATATCCAGCACATACATAAATAAAGGTAATGGAAACAATGCAACTGTGTGCAGCAAAAGTTGTTGTGGCTGTTATACGAACATCCAGTATGGATTTTGTAGCTTAAAGTTTTATTTGACAAAACTAGCAACTCTTCATCACAATTGCTGAAGAGCTGCTTTATTATGGTATCCCAGAGCAGTTACCAATCTCTCTTGTCATGGGCATTTCTGTAAGGCATATGAATTCCAAAATGCAATCTGGGTATATTTGATTTTCTGATATTTGCTACTATAATAAAAATGTCCATTATTCTGAAATTCAGATTTCAACCCATAAAAAGAGAAGCGTCACATTTTCTTTGGAAAAACCTTATGTATAAGCACAAGCAAAAGGAAGTTTAACATTTTAGTTGGCAGACTAAAAACCTTGACTGACTAGTATACTATTCTAATGTTGGTGATAACATTATCTTACTTTAGATTAGCCTTTGTCAGGACACATAAAAGAGAACATTGGTGGAAAACTACCTAATAAGTTAAAAGAAACAAAATCTTTTCAGCTATGTATCTCACTGCTACAGGATATTTTCAAAGTCAATAAGTTAATACTTGTTTTTGTATTAAACTATAAGTAACCAGAGTACAGTAAATTTATTTTTTGAGTTTTGGCTGCTATATTAATCTTCGTGATTCATGCTTTATGAGCAGGTCAGCCAATAATTTTCTAGTGCAGAATTCTCTTTCCCCTTATGTTGCAAGAACCAAATAATGGTCAAATAATGGGACAATGGCCAAGTAAGACAACTGAACTGATGCAATAAGACACCTGTGTTCCTACATTAAAAAGTAGGAATTTCCCTTACAGGAAGGAGCAAACATTTGAAGCCAAATTTACCATGGATATTAATCCACTCAGTGAAGCTAAGATTACTTCTTATAATAGATAACTTGACCTTTGAATTTCTTATTTATAAACGTTTGTTTTCATGCCAGTGTGTAGGAGAATTAATACATAAAGTTCATGCAATGACAAAGATAGTTACTTCGAGCTTTGTAAAAAATCAACATTTATATCCTATTGTTACACTTAGACATACGTCAGAGCAATTCCAGGACACTCGTATTTTCACAAAGCAAGCCCTATATTTTTGATGGAGATGAGCCAACCTGTGTTTTTGTCTTAATGAAATTCTTCTTGTCAGCTCACTTAAAGGTAAATAAATAAGGCCTTGAAGAATATAAACCGAATGATTTCTGTGAACTAATTCAGAAAACACAAATCACAGCAACCCCTTCAGAGGTTTAACCTGAGCAAGTGTGAAAGCAGGGGATAGCTATTTCAAAGGCAGAGGTTGACATATTTTTACACAAAAGGACGGTGGGCTTTGAATCAAGGCAGCAGTCATGTTGTATTTAGACTTTGAAACATCAGCTGGCTGTTTTCAGTTTTTAGACATTTTATTTCCATGCTCCTCGCAGTCCTGTTTTCTTGTAAAATGCCATTTATTTAAAGGTTCTCCAGACAGAGGACAGCCGATTGTTTCATCAGCTTGAATGCTCATACTGAGAATTTTGCCTTTCATAATAGCCTTTGATTCCATCTGTTCTGTTTATCCATTCTTCCACAGGCAGAATCCATCAACTCTATAGCATAAGCATATGTGCCATGTGCACATGACCTGACACAACCTTTGCATGTAAACTTCTCTAAAGAGAGGGCTTAAGAGTTGAGACGGGTATAGCTGTAAGGTTTCTCCCATATCAAAAATATTCAGAACCAAGCTCACAGTTTACTGTTCCTACTGAATTATCTTTAAAGCCACTACATATTTGTACTGTTATGTAGGTAGAATATTTTGAGGTGTATATGTACGTATATATTGCAAAATCTGCAAGAGTGAGCAGAAACAAAATTAAGGGTTATGGGAAGTTGAGAAGGAGAGATTGGAAAATCACTTATAAAATAGAGACATCTGAATAGAAAGCTCAGAGGGTGAACTTGAATGCTCGCAGGTAGGTTTTTCCAATCATTCATAAAATGAAAGAATGGCTTGCTTTGGAAGGGATCTTAAAGCCTAGCCAGCCCTACCCCTTCCATGAGCTGGGTGCCCCATCCAGTCTGCCCTTGGGCACCTCCAGGGATGGAGCACCCACAGCTCTCTGGGCAAAATACTTCACCCTGACATCTAACTTAAACGCTTAAACCTCTCCTCTTTTAGTTTAAAACTGTCCCACCTTGTCCTGTCACTATCTGCACAAGTAAAAAAAGCCAGTTCCCTTCCTGTTTATAAGCTCCTTTCAGCTACTGAAAGGCCCCAATGAGGTCACCCCAGAGCCTTCTCTTCTCCAGGCTGCACACCCCCAGCTCTCAGCCTTTCCTCACAGCAGAGCTGCTCCAGCCCTGGGCGCATCTCCATGGCCTCCTCTGGCCCCGCTCCCACAGCCCCACATCGCTCTGGTGCTGGGGGCCCCAGGCCTGGGTGCAGCACTCCAGATGTCACCTCACAAGGGCAGAGGGGACAATCCCCTCCCTGCCACGCTGCTGCCCCTCTGGTGATGCAGCCCAGGGGGCTGTTGGCCTTCCGGGCTGCAGGCACACACCGCTGGCTCACGTACTGCTGGCTCATTGCTGATGGATCTTCACTTTTACAGTGACAACAGAAGAGGATAATGTTCAGGCGTTGTGGGACCTAAATGTCCAAGGATTCGTTTCAGTATCTAGATGTCTCATTAATAGTCTTTTGTTCCATATGCTGTAAGTCCCTTACCAAGTACAAGATTCCTCAGAGGCATCCTATGGGGCTGCACTCATCATAAAGGTTTATCTAGAAATAAATGGTTCATCAAGCAAATTGCTTTCTTGACATTCTTGAGAGATTTGGTAGTAATGGGAGAATAAAGACTATGTTCAATGACTGTTGAAAACTACAGACCAGAAGCACTGTGAGGTGAAGTGGGACGATGAAGATATGCTGTCCTTATTAATTGTTCTGGAGAGTTTCTAATTTTAATGCTTCTAGCAGAAAGGCCTGACAGGGAGCAGCCTTGAAGCCATTTATGAGTGGAAGTGGCAGGACCATTTCCATTTTAGAAATGTTAGCCCCTTATAAGCTTGTTTTACTTATTTTCTCCCCCTCTTTTCAATATTAAGACAACAAATTGTTTGCAGATTGCAGTTAGAGGAATACATAATGCTGCACGGAGCTAACGACTGCGTGCTCAAAATAGATAAAAAATCATCTGACATTTTAAAACCAAACCTTGAAAATATCATGTATGAGGAATTACATATTAAACAGAAAATCCTGGATACTACCAGCACTAGTGCCTTTCTTTGCTATTACAGCATACCTTTAGAGAAAGAAAAGTGAGCTTGATTATGGTTATGGTTGTTTATGCATTTCACTGTGGTCCAAGATGACTAGAACTGCTGATCTAACTCTGCAATGATGTAAGAATTAGTGTAAAATCCACAGAAAGGTTTTGAGGGTTTTGTTTTGTTTTGGTCTGGAAGTAAGCTGAAACATTGAAAAGTTTTTAATTTATTAAAATCAACAGCTTTTCTTGCTCTTTTGGGTCAGGTAACAAAAGTATTTTACAGGAACAGAAAATCACTGAATACTTCTTAGTTACCAAAGTTGTGTTCTATAGAAGTGAAGTATCATGATCAGTATCTTGTTTGTCAGGAGGAGGGAGCCCTCCTACTTTTGCTGTCTTGTGGAATCCCATGGAGTGGACTACAGAGGCTTTCAATGCACATCTTTCAGCTTGTTTACAAGGTCAGATTGCTTACACATTTATCTTAGTTCACAATCCTTAGCAGACTGTTCCAAAATTCATTTCATTTTTTTAATATCTTCTTACCTGCAGACACTGCTGCTCAAATACTGGCAGCTTTGCCACCCCATGCCATCTGTGTATATTGCCAAATGCTGAATTAAAACCACAGCGCTACCTTGTCATTGCATTTAATACTACTACAAGGGAAGGGAAGGAAAGGGAAGGGAGGGAAAGGGAAGGAAAGGAAAAAGACAAAGTATGAAATTTCAAGGTTCAAATGTGTTTTTATAATTTAACACTACAGTTAAATTGTGTTTTAGAATGTTATGCATAGTGTAACGAGTAAAAAGATCTATTGCATGCAGCAAGGCAACTAATCATTTAGATAGGATAGCAAAAATCTCTTTCCTCTTGGGTTTAATACACTTTTTTTCTTGGTGTTGCAGCATAGAAAGGAATTAACAGTTTGTTATTGTAATGGACCACTGTTAGACGTAAGCAGCGTCAAAGTGATATTTTAAACAACTGTCTCTATGTTAAGTTGATTTTTTTTTAAAGAAAAGACAGCAAATCATTTGATTTGGAGAGAATTACAGTAATACCATGAATATAGTAAATGCAGTAACCATTTTAAATAGGTCAATGAACAATAAAAGTGCGTAATATATTTTTAATATGTTTTTTTTTCCACTGTGCTTTATTGTAAACAGATATTAGGATGGCCTTCTCTCATGGTGGAAAAAAAGTACATGATACCTTGAGAACACTGGGCTCCTGAATTGATGATAACATTATCTTAATAGCAATTTCTCATTACTAGCTGCTTGCAGTGGAGTGTTGCAAAATCTAGGGAACTTTGTCACAGGATGCAGGTATTGCAGAGAGTTCAGTTTTCACAGCAATAGAGAGACAGTGGAGATGAGCAATGTAGGTAAACAAGCAGTGTCTCAAATTCTATCTACCTGCAATTTTTAGGCAGGGTACATATCATGTTCCTCTCATGAAAGAAGGAGTATAAACAGAATAATTCCTTTTTTTCTTTTTTTCTTTTTTAGTAAGATCAGAGTGGATCCAAACTTGTCCTACTCTCACTTTTGTTTTTTAAAAAAAAAAAAAAAAAAAAAAAAAAAAAAAAAAACGAGTATTCATGTTTTCTATTCTTGAAAAATCTTTAACCATACAAGCCTAAGGGTGCTGATCTTTCCATAACTGATACGGTAACATGACTTTATAGATGTGCACACCCTTTGCTTTTCATAACAGCAATGCTAGGTGTTGGTTTGCTGTACTAGTACCAATGTTGTGTTAAAGAAAATCTTTCCTTTTGTGGACAGGATGGGACAACATCAGTTACAATACTTAATACTAAACTTAGCTGAAAGTGTTTCAAAGCTTGTACAAATGCTGCTCACATTTACTTAATGATCTATTTATCATGTTCAAAGAAGAAATAATTACAAAATAATGACTAGTAAACTATTTTATTGGGTTTAATAAGTCCTTGGATGCCATTTTATTTCTGCATCAACAAATGAATTTTCCAGAAAGTAGTCTTAACAGAACAATTTGACAATGTTGGTTATTCCTTCACTCTATGAAAAAATAAAAAATATAAATCTTGCTCACTAAACCAAGCAATGAAAACTGTAATATGTCTATCTTCACAGAATATGATGTGCTTCAAATCACTTCAAGTATTTTTCTAAGGACTAGGAATTGCTTTTAGTGTTTTCCCTAAGAAGAGGCATCACCTGTGTAATAGTCCTTGTTCCTTCAAAGTGTTCAGCTATGGAAAACACTGTGCAGTATAAATGAAGAACAGTTGGTAGTTCTTCAAGAGAGTAGGAAACTAGAACTCTCACTTTAAATAATTATGGAATTTCTCAAGTGAAGCCAGTTTCTAGCCTAATAATTTTGATTATAACCTATCCTAACTTTTTTCCTCTTTTTAGTAGGCTTTTTGCATGTTCTTTCAAAAAGCATCATGTGCTCTTGTTGTCTCATCTTAGAGATGTGCTCTGAATGTTTGCTCTCCAGTATTCCTTTCTCTAAAGATAATATGGCTAATAAATCATGGAATTAAAGTTGTGGGAATAATTTGGGATAACAACAAGATATCTGATCCCCACATTTTTTTCTTCATTGTAGATATTTACTTTACATTATGACAGCCACCACCACCCAGATCTGCACAATTTGGTGCACTCAACCCCATTTTTAATGATTCATGTGCAGGTGTTTCTACATGGGCTCAGTCTTAGTGGTGCCAAAGAAAAGGAAGGTTGAGAGGATGTATTTGATAAATAAAATACATGTTTGAGCAAGTGCTGTGGAGGAAAGGATTAGTAATTCAGGAGATGGTATTCAGGCTTTAAGAAGGATAAAGAACAATATAACAAGAAAATATTTTATCTCCTTGGAAAAGTTGACAATCTGGAGAATCACCACAGAAGATCAAACATGAAAATAATTGGCCTTCCAGAGTATGCTGAAGGGTCTGACTTTATAAAATACATCCACTCTTTTCTTAAAGATTTAGCTGCAGGACACAATTCATATTTTCCACATTACAGAAAAAGCTCACAGCCTCTGCAAATGGTAAGAAAGCAAGATCAATTCATGTGAAATGCTTTAGTTATTGAGATAGGAAATATGTATTAAAAATAGCCTGTGGGTGAAGAGAAAGTCTATGAGGGAAAAATAGGGAGACAAGCCTAAAAATTATCTGTTGAAATGTCTAGAGGGTAAAGAAATCTTTAGGTCCATAAAAATTGAGTGCTCTGACATTCCTGGTAATACCTGCCTACAGCAAGAATTGATTATGAAGGTCTGAGGCTTTTTTCAGTTACTCGGAATACAAATGAACTGAAGGCTACCTAAAGAATTGTTATTCGAGGACAGATTCATCCCCTTTTTAAATTCTATGGAAGGATTCTGCAAATATGAAAATGATAGTATCCACTTACAGAGTTCATGCTGGTCCTATTTTACTCTACTGCCTCAAAAGGAAAATTATTCGATCCCTGGAAACTATAGAGATCACACATTTATCACTGACTTTTAGGATTTTCATCAGATCTTCGTTAGATAAGTGTAAATACAAGTCACATTGTGAGACCTTAATTCTGTTTCTCTTCCAATTAGGAACCTCCTCCACTGATACTGCAAAACTGACTTGGCTGCTCTGAGGATGAGGAACACGGTGTGCATAACAGAACCCCGAACCAGCTCTGCCTGGTCCTTAGGCCTTTCCTGAATCCAGCTTGATAGCTGTGTAAGTACCTCTAGTACATGCAACAGAGACTAAGTTTTAAAATTATGGAGCACCCACTTGAACCCTTAGGCAAAGCAATTAGTTTTTCAAACTGCTGAACATCCAAATAGAAGAATAGACGATCAGATTTTAGGGGCTCCTGAAGAAATCTGATTGTTTCATTCGTCTGCTCAAGGGATTACTTGCCTAAAGGCTGGTTTCTATGTGAACGTAACTTAAAAAGTTTTCAGTGTGGTGAGTCCAGGAGAAAATTTTACACTTAAATCTTTGAATCTTTCTACTCAGTCAAAATTCACATTAACGTCACCTATGATTTTACTTCACAAAGTAAAGTGAGCGGGTTGAGGCTCAAAGAAAACTTTCTGGACAAGTATATCTGCAAAAGTGCTCTGCTGTTTTGCAAACAACAAGCAAGTCAGTCCTATTTCGTTAATAGGGTACTCATTGAAAAAGGAACCACTGCCTGCAGAAACTAGCTTGGAGCCACACGTAAAAACAGAGCAGGAGGGAGCAGCAATGACAACAATATGTGACAGCGGGGCACCTCCCTGGGGCAGGCTGTTACAAGTGCGGCATGCAGCTCTTGTTCATTGCTGGTGAAAATGCAGAGCTCGTGGTGGTGGCTGTGTTGAGAAAGAGAGTTTTGTAGCTGAGAATTTGCTCTATCAAACGGTGTTATTGTGCTCTTTGTAGATATTGTGGTTTCTGTGGAAATAAATAGGAGGTATTACTTTTGGAGCAATCTTACATATGTACTTTGTCCTGAGGAAAAAAATTGATCTAAATAGTATTAAATTACTTTATGAAAATGTCGTTGCGCTAGGAAGGAACTTGCTAACATTTAGTTGTGTTACAATACATTTTTAAAATAGTTTCAATAAACTTCAAACGTGTTTTGACAGATGTAGAAACTGATAAAAAAGTGTTCTCTCAAGCTGAAAGAGGGATGGCTTGAAAACAGTGGGAAAATAAAAGAATGTTACTGAAAAGTGTTGTCATTCAAGAAATTATTATTACTTGCTGATATGACATAAAAATGGTGCATTTCAAAGACTTTCCATGCATCGTGGTTTTAGACAGCTTTGAATAATTAAAATGTGTTGCACCAGGTATTAGACACCACGGATCTTTAGCTTGTCCCTGCAGAAGCACCTTGATAATGTCATACCCTATCTTACTTCGTTGCTAACTGGGAGAAACAAGAATCTACTATACTGTTGACACCTAGTACCTAAACTACTGAGTAAAAAGGTGATACCTCAACTACGCTTAGCAAATAATGAGATAACTGGAGAGGAAACTGGTGCTGCTTGAGCACGGTGAGCTGATAGGAACTCAGTTTTGAATAGGAAAGGTAATTACTGGTACTCGAATAGAAATTGTGTTCTCAGTTTTAAGTGTATAGCTGGAACAAAAATGACACAATTTCTCCCTTACAATCATTGTGTGGCTAGAAGAATAAAAAGGTATTAAGAATACAGTTTGTAGTCATTTGGGAAGGAAATTATATGTCTTATGTTTATACACGTACAATTGCTTATGACAGCGGTGCATTGGTTAAAAAGTAAAATTAATGTATATTGCTAACTGAAATTTTTATCTTCCAAAATCTGCCTTGTAATGTAGTTCTTTAAGGCGACATCCATATCTACCTGCACATGAACAGAATTACATTTTACCTGTTTGAAAGTTGCATGCATGTGGTTGTGGAAGTACATAACCTAGAGTTTTTTGGTTTGTGAGGACTTCTGTTTTTCAGGACAGACAGTACAACACTGTGTTTTATTAAAACAGTAATATCAGTTGCTGTAACTTTGTCTCACTTCCACAGATAGCAGTAGTCAATTAACTGGCTGACTAGTGCCCTAGTCAGAAAACAAGTACTTTTTCCTCTGTTGCAGAAGTCATAGAATCATAGAATGATTTGGGTTGGAAGGGAACTTAAAGATTATCTGGTTCCAACCCCCTGCCATGGGGACAGCCATGGGCAGGGAAACGGACTAGATTGCCCAAAATCCAACCTGGCCTTGAACGTTTCCAGGGATGGGGCATCCACAACTTCTTTGGGCAACCTATTCCAGCGCCTCAGCACCCTCTGAGTAAAGAATATCTTCCTAATGTCTAATCCAAATCTCCCTTCTCTCAGTTTAAAGCCGTTTCACCTTGTTCTATCACTACACTTCTTGATAAAGATTGCCTCCCTATCTTTCCTGATTCACCCCCTTTAAGTACTTAAAGGCCTCTATAAAGTCTCCCTCCCCAGAGCCTTCTCTAAGCTGAACCACCCCAATTTTCTCAACCTATCTCCATAGGAGAGATGCTCCAGCCTTCTGATCACTCTCGTGGCCCTCCTCTGCTCTTGGTGCAGCAGGTCCATGCCCTTCTTTTGTTGGGCATGGACATCCGTATGAGAGCTTTGTGTGTGGAGAGGTGGCAATTCTTTGAGTTAAAATAGCCTCAATTTTTATGTTGTATAGCAGGTAGAGTTGTGAGTCAATTTAGTAAACAGTACGGTCAGAAATCTTACAAATGAGTATGAAATTTTACATAACATAATGCCCTCATTACAGTTTGGACCATCTGACATAGAGATGCTAATCCTAAAATAACTTTAACCGTGTTTGCCTCATTTTTGAGTTCTAGTTAACAGTAAATCCAGTGAATTCATTGTGTTTATACAGTGGAGTTTTTTAGATTCAGTATAGCCAATTACCGAAGAGAATGCAGTTGGGAAAACATTCTATTAAAAAAGATAAAAATATGTTGCGCTATGTTATTTCATGTTATGGCACCATCTGTAATAACACAGCGTTCCATGCAACGAAACCATTCTCAAATCTTTTTAGTAGCTTGGCTTATCCATGTCTCTGCACTGAGAAAGCCAAGAAATAGAGACAAGCTATGTCTGGTGAAACTGCCGTATGTTTAATTAACTGTGGATAACAAATGAGTTTCTAATATTGACAGTTCTACACAAACTTGGGGACAATTGGCAAGAGTATTCAGACCATCTAGGCAGAAAAAAAGAAACGTGGAACAAGATGGCCACTTAGCAAGCTAGCAGTCAAACTGTAAGGCTGTGTGAAAATTGACATTTTGAAACATATCCAGCAAAAAATAAAAAATAAAAAATGGAAGAGCAGCAATCCTTTCTAGCATGTTTATCATCTTTGCAAAAGATGCTCCTTGGAAAGCATATGTCTGCTTGCCTTTTAGCCGATAGCCTTTAATACTATTGTTCCTAGGCATTCAGCTTTTGGTAGTAGGATGAAGAAAATTGAGACAGTTTTTCAGTCGAATCTAATTATGCGGATGTAATATGGCTGTTCTTCAACAGCAACAGTCCTTATCACCTGTTTCAATGAAGGAGGAAAAATATTTTTGATATGACTTTCATGTAGAATAAAAGAGTGGGCAAAGACCACGTGATTGACTGTTCTAGGAAGCAGACCTACAGCCCAATTAAGGAATGCACCCCTAGTTCTTATGTCTACTAGACTACATGCAATGCTTCTTGCTTTAAGTAGAGGCTTTATTGCTAGTTACAAGGGTATGAGAAATGCTGTGTTCTTAATGCAGCTTTATGTGGTGCCATCCGTACTCTGACTAGTGGTATAAACTTGGGTTTGGGAGACTCATTGCTTATCTGAGGCAATAGCACTGATGAAATGAAATTCAGGTATACTCTTAGTAAAAATTAGATAGCTGCAGCCTGGCTGTGAATGACATCACTGTGATCATTTAGCCATGCTTGGGCATGGGAGTGTTTGGGCCTCTTTGGTTAGGAGAGACAGGCATCCCTACCTGACAGCACACCACCTCTGTCACTGTCTTTATGTGAGGACTGGTAAGCAGGAGAGAACAGGTGTGCTGAAGAAGTGTTCCTACATCTGCAGTCTGGGCAGTGATATAGAGGGATCTCAACATCTGTATCTCCTTCCCTCTCTGCCATAAATTCATCTGCGAAGTTTGATTATACTAAATTGTATGTACGTATGCTGGAAAAGCAGCAAACATATATGGCTGCTATACAATCTATTTTCATTCATGTGCAACAGCCGACCCTCAACTGTTTGCTGAAGTAGGGATATTTATCTCTTGTCATTTTCAGACTTGCCTAAACAAATTACTGATGATATTTTTCATCTGCACTGTAGGCTCAAGACAAAATCTTGCCAGTACTGAGAAAAGGAGCTTATGACTGTTGAGAGACTCTCCCATGGTCTCCCGTGGGTGATGACAGGTACCACCATGTCAGACACTACAACTAGAATGGGCCAAACACACTGAAGGTATCCAGGCAGTCCATCATACACATTTATCTCGATGTTTCTGGAATAAATATGAAACGATGTATTTGGAACAGGCCAAAAAAATAATAGAGGCTTGAGTTAGATATGATAATTTTTGCTTTTGGATTCTCTTGCAATGCTTGTTAATCACATAATCACCATAAACAAAATTACTTTTGTTTTTATTGTCTGCAGGGTTAACATTTCCTTCTGTTTTGCTTGTTTTCAGCCTTATTTTTCAGCTGGGATGCAATCATTTTCAAACTATCTGTTCCCTTCTGTGGTATTTTTATGAAACTTGAATGCTTTATTTTTCTGTTCTGACAGGTCATCTTTCGAGCCTTATATTGTCATTCTTTTTCAGCCCAAGCTCCATGCTTTCACATGATCTCACATAACAACTACTTCAGTTTCTCCTCTTGAAACCGGTTGGTAAAAAAATCTTCTTGCATTTCCCCACTCCTTAACCCCATTGATCATCCTGCAGTACATTTCCATTTTGTAGTAAATGTTATTCTACTATGGATGTTTTGACAGGATGCAAATATTTTCTGCTTGAATTGAGCAAGTTGCAAATGAAAGGGTTTAGTATGCTTTTTATTTATTTATCTTCACAGAGTAATATTCTGCTCCCTGTATAATGCTGTACAGTCAATGAGTAAGGTAATATTCCGTATCAGGAAGTTTATCAGAATGTGGCTGAAGTGTATCAAAGAGACTGTTCCAAAATTATCTAGAAGTAGAGGTTCCATTACAGTATTTCCATATTATGTTATAAATCCAATGCATAAATACATTTAATTTTCATTTATTCTTGTAGAGATCCAAATACAGTTCCAAATACTAATACTTTGTCATTTATAAGGCAATATTTTTTGATACATTTTTTAGTTCTGGTATAATGAAGCATCTGTTTTTGCAGTGTTTAAATTTCTGTAGGGACATTTTTCTTTATCATAGTAATTAGTAATTAGAAATAGTAAAGTCTCAAGGGGAGAAAGACCTTGGAACAGTGCAGGGGGACCAGTGCCAAGAATTTGGAAGAAAGTAGGGAAAGACAGGCAGTGACTTTATAGAATATGGAACAGACTGTGGAGAAAAGAATAAAGTGAAAACATTTCATTACAAATTGTATCTATGAGATCAAACCTATGGGACAACTCTTTGATTATCAAAAACATGCTTGCAATCTTAAACAATGTGAAAGAACTGGAAAAGGGTCACTGTAGTTCATTGTAAAAAATGCTGTACCAAAGTCTGGGCATTCCAGTCTTTTTAGTGCCTTTATTGACTTTAATGTTTCCTGAGTTATAAAAATCTATGTAGTTGACTATGAGCGTTAACACATTTGTGGGGAACTCCTGAATCTGAGAGGTGAAACTGAAACACAATGAAACCTGTTTCTGAAACTTTACTCATGAAAGTATACCTGATTCCCTGAAGTAGACCGGTCAGGATTTATCCACTGTCAGGGCTGGAGGAACAGACTCTTTCTCTCACAAACTCTGTACGAGGGATTTTAAATGAAGTGGGTTCTAACATAAAACCAAAGAAGACTTTGGAGAACATTAGAAAAGGGCATTTTTCGTCCTCTACTCCATTTCTGAGACAGCTCTGAAAGCATTTTCTGTCTCATCTATCTGCACTCTGCAGGATGGGGTAAATTATAGATTTTGTAGCTAGAATTTGTATGTGGTATTTGTCACAAAGTTAGTACTGCGATCAAAAGTCCATGGCTATGATTCCTCTGTGTGCTCATAGAGCAAATTAATCCTTAAGTGATAGCGCCAACAGGAAGGGCTACAAAATCAGTCAGTGACTAGGAAGATGGAATTTCTGTGGTAGAGTGGAGTGTTAGAGATAATATTTCTGTTTTGCTTCTCTCTGACAAGCTGGAGCACATGCACAGTTAGCTGAGGTAGACTGAGAGGCACGGGATCTGGGCCAAAGGAAAAAAGAAGAACCCTGACTTTTCAAAATAAGCCACAGGAGAGTCAGAATGAGCCACACTTCTGGAGGTGAATAACGTGTTTTTACTCCAGATCTGACAGGATTGACTGTTCTGTCCTCTCGCTGTTTTGGTCACTTTAAAAATTAACAACTATGAATAGAAATAGATGAAAGACTGCAGCAAGCATATTCCTAGCTTCAAACAGGCAGATTCATGGCTACATTTTTACTTCTCTGCAGCTGAGGAAATATTGCTGATTCCTTTCCGATATAAATTTATTTAAGTTATACCTGTTGACCAAAACAGAGCTTTTATTTTTATGTAGGCTCCCAGATAGTGCTTACTCTATGTATGGATGTCAAAATAATTTTATGAAAAACAAGGGCTGTGGGAATCAGCATCTGGTTTTATTTGATCATCTAGTAATAAATGTTCAAGCAAATATGGAGCAGAAAGATCCAGAGGAGCTAATAAAGGGGAAAAAAAAGGCTGTGGAAACAAGAGATTCTGGAGCTTCAGTGTAATATCGTGTTTTTTGCTTTCCATTCTTTACACCAACTAGTACAGTGGCCAAAGGCTTTTAAAGTATTTTGGTGGCACAAACAGTAATAGTGAACTAAGCTCAGGGATGATGCCTCTCCAGTGTCCCTCAAGAAATGCTTCAAAAGAAGCAACAGCTTTTGTGGAGCCACATAGCCTTTTAGTTAAGTGGGACTCAAGACTGTAAAAATTCTCTAGTCATCTGATGGACATATTAGTGCACTTCTCCTGTAGCTGGTTTTGCCAGATATTTTTCAGCTTTGTAATTTAAAAAACTTTAAATGGTGTATGAGATGGTTCATGATGTGGTGGTAGTGTCACTAGCGTGCATAATAGATTTCTACATGCAGAGTATTTGGATTCTGAGAAAACTGTTTCGCTTCCTATATGTCATTTAAAGGCTGAGGAGAGAGAATTGCCTTCAGCTTTACTCTCTTGTACGTTGTCTTTCAGGGTCTTCTTTTCAAAATTCCCTGGTTTTTAGACATTTTTCTCCCCACAGAGGACATTACTCTTTTTCATTGTGACATGAATATAATGAAAATAACATGTGCTTTGATATACTTTTTAACACCGTTGTAACACAGAAGATGCTGTTCTTTCTCAAGCCAAAGACAGGAGTGCTTGTGTGTGTGTGTGTGTGTGTGTTTGCATATGAAGGCTTTATTGATAGATTTTTTTTCATTCAAATGTTTGTATTCGGCAGATTGCTTTTGGAGTCTGTGCAACAATGCAGTGTGAATTGTAATGAAGGAGAGTGTTACTAAACCAAATAAATCTTTGGGCCACAAGTACAAAAGTAATGACCTAAAAATCCACCGTACAAGTGGCAGCATATGAGCTGAAATGAGTCGGAAAGTAAACACGCTTGTGCTTGGAGCTATCGACTTTGACTTTCCAGTCAAGTGAACTGGTAGAGACCATGACTGTGATTATGGCATTACTTAAACCTGACATAATTTCAGCGCTGTCTTTCCAATTGCCATAACTACATGATCTCCTTGACTCCACTTGTGCAGCCACTTGGTGAGCTGCATCAGTCCTCTGAATGAGTGGGAATGAGATCCTTGTTTGGATGTCTGGATGGATGCACGTCTCTAGCAGCATCCTGGGCTAATGTCAGGTTAAAGTGAACAGGTAACCATGACCTCCTCTTCTCAGGGCCAAAGATCTGCATGTCAATTACCAAATTAAATGTTTCATAGTTTGTGTTACTGAGCTTATTTGCAAACAGAGGAAAAGTATTCAGCCAAGCGGAATTTCCTATTTTAATCAGGTATCCATGCAGCTATGTTCCTGAATGCGTGCATCTCTGTAGTTACTGGGCTGAAACACAAAAAATAGCTGTATTGGCTATGGTAAAGCTGTGAAAGCAACCATTTGTTGTTTAAATACTACTTTTTCAGACTTTTCAAGTCCTACTTAGCTTTGTTTGGTGGGTGAGATGAAAAAAGTTTTTGCTTGCTCAGCTGTTGAACTCCAGTTCTTCTGTTTGTCCTGCAAAGTTATTTAAATCATTCATAGCTTCATAGATCTAAAAATCAGAGGGAACCATTATAACCCCATAGTCTGACCTTCTGCAGAATGTGGGCCACAGATTTCCTCCCGTAACTCCAATATCGTCCCTAAAACCAAGGACAATACAGCGTAGAAAGCTGTAATTCCCTATTCTGATTTAGGTGGCATCTTCAGTACTTGGAGGGCACGTCTGAAGTGAAACTGTGTTGGATAAATTATTTCCTGCCTTATCTTTGTAAAATGGTAAAACTACATATCTGGAACCTTTTTAGTTCTATTTGGTTTTTGTTTACTCTTATTGTCATACACTTTAGCTTTGAATGGTAGGGCCAGATGCACATTTATTGACATTTGTTATTTCCAACAAATCTGAAGATTAACAGCTACATTATACATTTTTGTGTCAGATCCTGCTTTCATTTTTCCTCAGAAATATATATTTGCTAAAATAATTCCTAGTACTCAGCCTGGAAATATTATGTTAATGTTCAGCGTTACCTCTGACTTTGAGCATCTCATTGAGACCACAGAAACTTCCTCCTAGGCTGACTTAAAGGAAGACATCAGCCTCAGCTGTTGTCTCAGATGTCAATAACCTCTCCATACTTTACTTTCCTCAGTGGTTAGAAAGAAACACAAGCATTTATCTAGTCTGGCTGCATTTGCGTGTCTTGGTTTGCAAGGGCTATACTAAGCTGCCTTTAGTTTTATCAGTGGTTTAAATCATAAATAGTTATCTACTTTTTAGGAAACAAAAAAAACAACAACTATGAAGCTGTTTTTTTATGGAGATAAATTTTTTCTACTGAACTGCTTTTGTCTATTTTGTGAAGAATCCTCATTCATGCAGCTAGAGCTAATTGGCATGTGTGAGCTAGAGGTAGGGCAGAGACGCAGTGGAAGAAGAGAAAGCATGATTTTAGTGTTTCGATGACTTCATAATTTGGAAGACATTCTGTGACAATAATACTAGCATTGATATTTGACATATTGTCAGGAAACTTGACTATAATTTATTGGAAACAAAAATTCAAAAGACCTCAACATCAGTCAACTGGAATCCCAAACAAGCCCATCATTATTCTCTAAGTGCTGCCTGTCACAGACATCAAAAAAGGGAGCTATGACATAAGTACCGTATTAAGCTAAAAAGGAACTGTGAAGACAAAGCACTTTGCAGAGACCACAGCTCAAATGTTTCAGAGAATGAAGATTAAGATAGCAACCATGATTGTAATCTGTCTTAGGTATATTATAAGCTTTGAACTGCAAGCTGAAGTCATGCAGAAGAACACATTACAGCTGGCTTACTTTTTGTCTAGGTGACTTCTTCCGCAAGGATATGTAGTAATAATGTTCTCCCAATTGTTTAGATTTCAGTCTCATGTTCTTGTTCTTTTTTCTTGTTTCTTACCTCCGTCATTAAGTACTAATTTTTGAATTATCTATTTTCAATTTAAGTTCCTGAGGATTTAATGAGTCTAGTCTTTTTGTTGCAAAAGGAGAAGCTGGATTGAGTTATGCAGAACACAAGTATTACTGCCAGTATTGAATCAGGTTTACACAGAATGGCAAATAGTTAAAATTTGAAGTAGTACAAAAGATAACCTCAACCTGTCCATAAATCTGAATTAACATCGAAGAGGGAATCTAAATCTCATCTACTTGAAGGATGGTAGAAATATCAGCGGAGTTGCTGAAGAATTGTTCATGAGGTCAGAATTGCTCAGTATTTTCTTTGTGAAACTGTAGCACAAAATACGAAGTATTAAAGCTGCAGTGACCACAGATTTTGAAGTTGTGTGAAGATGAAGATCCGTTACCTTGTAGGAAGTATTGGATAACGTAGAAGAATGGAGTGGTGTGGTTAAAATGCAGTAGTATTTGTGCAGCATTGTAGACATGGGAAAGTAGTGACTATTTCAGTTGGAAGAGGGAGCTTATCATTTCCAAACGGTTTGATAGATTGAGAAGGTAATTTTGCTGACAGTGGTCAGTATGGTGCAGGTATTGGAACACTGTATAATTTTAGAATACATTAGGGAAGGTATTTCCAGAGGAAATAGGAAAGAATCAATATTGTTGCTAAGACCTTATTATTTAAGTTATACCGCTTCAAAAAAGAAAAATTAGTACTAGAATGGATCCAGGGAGGAGCTGGGCTGACAGAATAGTAAAAAGGAGGGGGCTGAAAAAGGCACTCCTGGGAGAACATTGTGCGATACAGTAGAGGTGTTGTGTGTTGTTTGGGATTAGTAAAATGCACAGAAGTTCCAGAACAAACGGGATGAGCATGTCTAGACAACCTCCATAGCCCATGGACAAGAAGTGCAGCATGTTTTGATCCGACCATGTGTAGCGACAGATTGATGCATTTGTGCTGTTTGGCACATTTACAGTCTGTGTGAAATTCTGGACAGAAATGCGGCAATCCTACTTTTACTCCAAGGCAACCTTAACTGATCTTAACAGTGGGGTTTCTTTTTTCTCTGCTTTTTATCAGTGTACCTAAAGACTGTACAAATTATAGCTTGGAATTACCTCCAAGATGGAAAAATACAAAGAGGAAACGAGATATGAGTGGAAAAGGTGCCTTTTCAAGTGAACATTTGAATTTTCAAGCCCAGGGTCATCTTTCATCACAGAAGAAAAAATGTCCATATTCTTTCATTTTCTCTAGCAGTAGAATATCAAACTAAAATTTGCTGGAAAAAAAAAAATCAGAGAACATAATTTTAACAAGCTTTAAATCTTACACTTTTTTATAGAAGCTAAAGCATTTTGGCATTTCATTAGCAAATATGTCTTTTTATTATAAATTACTGTGCAGTCCCTAGTTAATCTACTGACAATAATTATATTCTTTATTACAAATATAATGTGTTCAGTGTATACCGTTTTCCAGTAGTTTGCCTCTCAGAAATTACCAGGACTTCAGGATAAATTTATTGGTAATCCATGGCACAGAACAGGAGAAGATGATGGTGTGTATTGGGGTATGAGAAGTATGTAGGGGAAATGGACTCAGGAAAATTTGTCTTTGGAAAATGGATGTGAAGTATTGGATGTGCTGCTACGTTATATAACTCGTGAAAATGTACTGTCTGAATAAAAGGCAGCATGAATTTTCATTCATCACAATATGCTGTAAATGTGGACATCAATCATGTTTTCATATGTTTTGTCAAATAACATTCTCATTTGAGTCAACAAAAACTACTGTTGATGTAGGATTAAATTCATGGATAGTTAAGCTTAGGGTGAAGTCTCCTCTGCCCTGCTCATTCAGATCGTTTCTGTGGCTTTCTGAAATCTCATTCATTCAAAGACCTAATGAAAAGACATATGGCTAGGTCTGAGTGAGAAATTCAGTGCATTCCAAACTTAAGATTTCCAAGAAGGGTTTTATATCTAAAAATCTAACAAAAATAATTCAGAATTTTCACAAGTTATTACCAAAGTAACATTGCATGAATCAAACAGTGTGATTGTATTATGAAGTTTTGCTTCAATATCAAGTTTTAAATTACTTTTTTGAGTATGCATTAATTGATGTTTTTAATATCCGGAATATCTTATTTCCAGAATTTTCTGATATTCTAGATCTCAAAATTACTTTAAACATGAATTTAAAGAATTCAAAGTGCAGCAGAGTTTTTAATGGGTGATTAAAATGAAGCATAAGATAGGGGAGTAGCAGTGTGGATTTTGACTTGGTAAGCCATAACCTGACTAATAAAGGCTACTCGTGCACTTTGTCAAATCAGCAATTTTCCATAGGGACTTTCCTGAAGTAAAGATGGAAATAAAGACACTGGAACGTTTAAGTGAGGTGAGAAGTCAAATTAATGGGAAAAATTCTGGGCTCCATTCAGAATATTTTGTAAGAAACTAGCATGCTCCAAAGTGGAGCCAGCAGCTGTGGAAGATGAGAATGGAGGGAAGTGCTCTTGTGTTGGAAATTCCATTCTGCTTACTAGTGTTCATAATCCATGCTGGTTCACTTGTCTGTTCAGAATTCATGCAATATATAATGAAAATGAATAGGGAGGTTTATGTCTCACCTTTTTTATTTACAACATATTAATTATGTTAATATTAAATATATTATTTAATATTATGTTAAATATTAACATATTTATTTACAACATTTATTTTTATTGCAACATATTAAAAAGAAAGTACTCATAATTAATTAAGATTTTAAAGTATGACTTTGAGTAAACCTTAAGTATAATGCAAAAAATTTTTTCGAAAAAGTATTGCCCCTTCCTAATATTGAAGACCTGAAAATAAACTCTATATATCCAGTGAGCTGTGGGAAAATAAATTCCACAGCAGAATTTTAAAATTAATACTATTCACTATTTTATCACATTTTTTCTGTTATTTTTTCACTTATTTTACATTGCCTGAAAAGCACATATGAAAATATTTTTTCTGCATTTAAGTAAGGTGTTTGATTGATAAATTTTCCGGTACTTATATATCAGTAGCCCTATATAAATTTAAATCATGTTTAAAGCAAATGTTAGTCACATTTTAATTTTTTTTCATTATGTCGTCACTTCATAAGTTGTAATGGTTCGGAACATTTATTATTAGAAGCCATATACATTGCAAATCCCAGCAATGTTGTGAATATTTAGTAAACATACCAACAGAAAGTTTTGTAGCTATAAGTGTTCGCTGGGATTTAGCAGGTGTTTGCCAGCTGAACTCCGGAACAGCTCACACCGATGCATGGATGATTACCTGAGTGCTGCAACCTTATATTCATAATTTATTTGCTTTGCTATAAACTATTTACAAACAGATCCTCAGTATCACACAAAATCTAAACGTGTAAGAATTCAGAAAGAAAAACAAGAAATACAGCATGTCTTTCTGTCTCCCTTTAAAAAATTGGGCAGCGAGAGAACTTTATTACTCTGTCATGCACATCTCAGATTTTGGCTTTTTGCTATTAGAGATGTGCAGCCCTTCCCTTCCACATGTGAGAGCTTCACTTTCTTCCCCTGCTGAGCTGCGTCCATTCCTTCCCAATGGTTTTGTCCATCCCATTCCTGTCTCCGGATTCACGTGGAAGTTAGCTCTGAATGTAGCACTCACTGTTACACAACAAACACTCATGGTTTTTTGCCACTGAGAGCGATAGCCCTCTTTTCAAACACCTGCAGTGTGGACAATTGTCTAATGTTTAGCTCAAACTAGTACTTTGAAGCTCATTGCCACCTCAGAAAGGGATGTCCCAAGGGTCAGGCTGAGCAAGTTCTGTTCTCTCTTACATGGTATGACACGTGACCCACAATCCCTTTAATGTTGTTTTTTGTTTGCGGCAAATTTTCAGTGTTTTGATGTAGTTTTGAGTGATTTATATTGTTGACGCACTCCTGAAATCCATCTTGCTCATGTGTAGATTTGTAGCTACCTGTTCAGTGATTTTTCACAAGTAAATGTCTTATAACTTTGAAGTTACTTTCTTAAAGAACCTCAGTTAAGAGGAAAAAAATCCTGTTTTGTATTTTAGCTAATATTTGGTAAAGCACTTTATTGGAAATGCTTTCCTGAAGCTTAAAAAACAAGGTATATCTTCAGAATGACAGTGCTTATATTTCCACTTCCACAAAAAACCTGTTATTTATGTGTACGACAATTGAAGTTTTAATATGTAAATATTGAATTTAGTAATAAATATTAAATAGTTTCGATATTATATTTATCAGTTTCATGCAATTTCCATTAGAGAATTACTTCCTAAAATACAGAAACATTTCCATTAGTATAATTTTGCACAATACGATCATTAATAGTAGATTTTCTACTTTAATGTGAAAAAACTCTTTAGAATCTAATTTAGCATCAGAATTTATAGGAACTAGTGTGTATTACCACAGTGGTTTGAGTTAGTGCAATAAACCCATAGACAGAGTACTGAGTTAGGGCACAAGAAACTTCTGAGTAGGCTTTTAATAAAAAAGATGAACTCTTATGTTACACTACCGTGACTAAATTTCTTTTTTCTTTTTAACCTCTACACACCTACAGATATTTTATTGAGTAATAAAGTCATACTTATATGGCATCTCTATTGCATTCTTTCTTCTGGGTAAAATGCACCACTAGCTGAAGCTACCACAATCTTGTTTGCTTTGATTCCACACTAAGCCTCGTAAGAAAAACACTGAATGTGCTGAACATATTGCTCAAGATTGTGGATTATGTTGGATAAGCAAGTTCAGTACTGACAGGTGTTTCTGGGATCCAGTTATTCTAGCATGGCTGTTTTCCCTAGAGAGTAGTTTGCAATAAAAGTTTGATCTAAAAGTATTCCTCTGGATAAAAAATTTTCCCCTTGAGATTTGGTTATGTCTGAGAAACTGTGCTTGATTTTGTCTTACTGAACGTGTAAAGACCAGAAACTGAATTTTACAGTATCAGGAACAATGACACAGTGTATGTGAAATGAAATTCCTGTGCTATGAGTATTGAGGAAATTAATAAGAAAGACTGTGAAATTTCTTAAAATTATCATTTATAGAAGGCAATCAAATTCTGATGATCAAGAATTAGAGTTTTATTTGGAGACTTTCATTTTCAACACCTGAGATATTTGAGGTTTGTCTAGACAAGGTGTTAGACGATCTTGTCTAGGCCCTGCTTTTACCATGAAAGGTTGGACTAGGTGATCTGAGGTCCCTTCCGACCTGAACTTTTCTACAATTCAGTGATTCCATGATTTTCCGTAAGCCTATTGCTGCTAATGGATACAGTCTTGTAGTGAGCAACACTTACAGGAAGTATCCCAAAAGAAAATTCATCAGTTAGAAGCAATATAAATAGATTCAGAATTGATAATGACATAAAGACTTTTATTTTATGCTCTTTGTAGGAAACGATCCTATTTCTGCTTTTAAACATCTGCAACACTGCTCAGTCAACTTTAGTTACCACCATCATCTCTCATTTAATCTCAATAATAGTCAATGTACTAAAGCTTCATACTGGTGGTCTGTTTTGTCATTGGACCAGTGCATAGTGATTTATGATGAGAAAGGAGAACATATCTCTTTTAAGAAGGTGTGAATGGGCTGGAAGATAGGAGTCCTATTAGACACCTATAGAGAAGTACGTTCTGCAGTGTTGGTTACATTGTGATAGCCATCAGCACCTGATATGGAACTTGTATGCTGTACGCATACACTATGTGTCAGTCTTCCAAAGCAGAAATCCTCAGACATTAAACCCAAGTTGAGATGAGAACGAGTACCTTTTGATTTTTAATAGCCATGAAGACAAAACTATAGCTAAGTGTAACTGCTTTTGGCTCTCGAGAATGTAGATGTCTAGCTTCAAGCCTGCCTGGGAAATTATCTAGGTATGTCTTTATTTCACCCTGTAAAAGATCAAATTTGTGACACCATCTGAAAATTTATGGATCTGTGTACTACATGCAGCACAATCTCATGAAAACTTGGTGAATGAGAACATTGCTTCTACTTGTTTTTATTTAAGTGTTTCTTCCCTGTTAAACACCATTTCCTTGGGTGCTTTCCCTTCATACTTTTCTGAATATATTTCGTGTTTATTGTAAATGTTTCTTGAGGAATGTACTCACCCATGGTCTATGCCATGATAACCAGAAAAGGAACAGTACTGTCTGTATGTAGTAGAAACAACTATAAAATGTCACAAGGAAGGCTGAACTTTCTGTCAGTGTCTCGCACTATGGATTTCCCTTTAATTTTACTGTGATCTCATATACTCTGTGTGCTGCAAGTAGAATGGTGCTTGCTTTATTTTTAACCGTAATGTCAAACTTAGCATCTTGATATCTTTCCTTAATGTACTATGTGAAACACCTTTACTTTAGCCTTTTTAAGAGCTCCATTTACTGAATGATGTTTATTGATGGTAACTGCGCTGCTCTTTCTCGTTTTTGCTGCACTGAAGACTCTGTAGCTTTCCTCTTAGAAGCTCCTCCTGCTGCTCTCTCCATCCCCAGTGAGACTGGGATAATGACACTATCCCTACATTGTTGACACATGATTTCTAATTCTTCTGTGGTCTATATTCTTTCTATTTCTACCAGTGGAATTGTGTCACCCAGTGCAAAATAAAACCTGTACTTTTACATGAAGCCTTTTTTGCGGGGCTAAGAGAACAAGAGCAAAAAGGATGCTTCTGTCTAGTAAGGCTAACGACAAGGACTGTAAGGAATCTAGCTTTCAGCAAGCGAAAGGGTGAGTGTTTGCCCCCATTTCAGTTCCTATTTATAGCTCTGTCTCCTTGACTTTGGGCATCTTGTCTAACCTTCCACTGCTGCAGCATCTGATGTGTGAAGAGGGAAATTTACAGTGCTTCCAGCCCAACTTTTCTCTCTGTGTCTTCTCCTGTAGCCCAAGTAGATCAGAATATTTTAGGCACTGTAAGAGCCACAGAAATGAGGCACTATTCAAACATGTACAACCGCTTCGCGCAATATCTTCATGGTAAGAGTACCTTCAAAACCAGTTATGTTTGCTACTGCTGCCTTCTGTACAGCAGTTTGACAACTTTTTCACTGCAAATGTGAGTGATTTGATGAAAAATAGTAACATTCTAGGTTACATTTATTTCTTTTACACTTGCTTTCCCCCTGCATCCAACAAATGCATATAAATACCACAGACAGTATTGACATCGAGTGCCTTTTCCAGATGTGCATATTGGGGTATGGCAAGCTCCCCATACTTGAGTTCACTCACCAAGCAGAGGCTGAGTCATTGCATACTTCAGGGATCCCCAAAAGAAAATTTTTTTGTCAAGAATGTTCTGATCATAGCAGTGTTTGATGACCTGTTCTTGTTCGTCTGGTGTCTCTCCCATTGCTGCCAGCTGCACTGCTGCTGTCCTACCTTGTGGATACTCTGTTCCCATTCTTTCATGAGCGCCAACAGGTTTTGATTTCTTCCTGTTCCATAAACAATTTTTTTTTTTAATCTTAAAATGCTCAGCATTTTTTAGTTTCATCAGTTCAAGAGAATAAAAAATATCTAGGACACTAGTAAATGATTTTTTAAATTATTTTTTAATTTTTATTTTTAGTAGTAGTCTTCTAGGTGCTTTGAACAGCATGCCTAAGAATACTTGTCTTTGTTTATCAAAGTTAAATTCATGGAAACACTTCCTATTCCTAAGGGGAATAAATTGGTGAAGGTTTGAGATAAATGCTTGATATTGATGATTCTAGGGATAGAATTCTACTTCCTTGATGTAAATAGTTTTTACCTGAGGTTTAAGTATTTTATACTTAACAAACTACTGTTTTGCTCTACACATCATCATAAGTGTTATTAGTAATAATAAAGCAGTAACTAAGGTGGCCGTCCTGAAGCGCATTGTTCAGCAAAGCTGAAGGCAGTGTTCCAGAAGAAAAACAGTGTTTCTTGGAAGAATGGTTACAACAGCTGGACAAATTGCTTACTGAATGCATTTCCTTGTATGTGTTCTTTGTCCCACAGACTCAGAAGTCTGCGAGGTTAATATCTCTATTATTTCATAAAGGTCTACGTTCTGTAACATCTGTATCTCAATACCGTTTTCCTCTGCCTCTCTGCCTTACGGTCCTGTTGAGAGCTTAAATATCTTGAAATATGCTGTGGGGTTTTTTTTTGTTTTTTTTTTTATTTGTTTTTTCCCCCTGAGCTTTCTGACTGCTGTGATAAAATTCTTGCCTGGATAGAAACCATATTTTATAAAATCTTTTCAAAAATAATATCAGAAATATTCTTTGCACCAAATAATTGTTTCTCCAAGGTAAGAGAATAGAGTTTTTTTCTGGTTCTGGAGTTAGCTGAATGCCTGTACACTGCACTCTGACATTTGTGGTAGGTATGCCAAATAGAGTTGTGTCACATTTTATATCTATCCTGTCTTTTCTGGTCTGTGCCATATAATAAGGTTAATTAGAATTTCTGGTTTTTATTGTAGTAATCATTATGATTTTAAAATGTTTTGAGCCAAGATTTATGTATTTTTTCCTAAAGAAGAAGAGAAAATCCAAAGTAGAAGCTGACTTGTCCTTTGCTATAATAAATTTTGCAAGAGCAGAGGAATGTGGTTGAGGGTCTTAGTGGAGATGATTTGCAAGTCCTCAGTTCTTCCCTGTCAGGGCTCTGCTTAAGCCACAAATGTAGATAGAGATACATGTGTAGAATCATCTCTAGAAGTCTTGTCAGCAAATGAAAATTTATCAGAGAGCTTCTCTACTAAGTTAACTTAGCTTATCAAACCGGCTGTTCTTCCAAGCATTGCCATAGTGAAATGATTTGTCAGTGTGGGTAATACAAAAATGCTGAACAAGTTTCTGTGATTTCATCTCTTTGTTATCACAGCCGCTTCCAAATGGAGCCTGTCCTTTGGACATCTAAATAAGTGTAATCAGAAAACTAAATAAGACGACTTACTATAAAGTAGGTGCCACAGAAATGCACTTGTAGTCATGTTTGACCTGCATATTATGGCTGTTAAAAGGGCAGCACTTTTAGGTGAGACCAAAAAATCAAACCCTATCTGATAATTGAAACAGTCATTTCTGCTTTCTGGATTAAGACAGTGTGAATTAGCCTAAATCTGTCTTCACAAGGCAATTGTCCACAACCCCTGCCATGATAGGAACCTCACTAGGTGATGTTTAAAACTGGAGAATCTAGGTAGAGGAAGGAGGAATGGACATATGCCTTGTATCTGTGCATGTTCCCCGTCCATGTAAAATCAACCGTATCTCTGAGATGACAGCAGAATTTCTGAAACTACTAAAGGGTGTTTTTAAACCATTAAAGTCCCAAAATGTGTGACAGAACTTCTGTTCTATACCTTCTTTCTGAAAAGGGCTGGATTTGCTAGAGATACAACACAGATTTCAATACGATTGTTCAAATACGATTCGTTGAATTGACGGAATTTTTCCCCTGATGATTCTTTTCATTTGGCTTCCATGTTTCTGAGCCACTTGGATTATATTTCAAGGTTCCTTTTTGGTGAAAAGCAAAGCCAGACACTGCTTTAAGAAAAGAGAGGTGAGAGTCTTTCATTGACCCTTGGTTGGTGGTGGCGAGTCTTCTTAAGAAAAACAAAAAATAGTGCACTGTTCCTTCAGAAGTTATACACAGCACAGGCTCGTATTGTGCAGTTTGACCCTGGGTTAAGAGTCCAACCTACCAGTGAGTAAGCCGCAGTTTTACACGACACAGAAGGGTGACTTACAGTGACACCAGCACCTGGAAGCGATGTTTTTATGCTGGCTGCACTAATTAGCACCTCACTGCTGCATTTATCCTGCACCGAGTCTCAAGGCTTCCTTGTTTGTGGATGGCTCAGGCATCTCTACACTGTATGAATAGATGTATGAAGATAGCTACAGACCCTAAGTTAAAAGCAGAGACACAGCAAATTTCAATTCTGGAAATGGCATGTGATTGCAGGATTTGATTGTGACTTGGTACACAGAAAGTCAGTTTGGTACAGTCTGTTTCTTCCCATTTCTGTTTTCACTCTCTCTGGATTTATCTTTTGAAAACTGGAGCTTCTAAGTTATGTCACTAAGCAACACCATTTTTCTTGGTGCATTTTATTAAAGAATGCTAATAATATTCCAAGCTTCATGCATCTGACTCAGTAGAAATGCCTGGAAAGAGTAGATGTGTTGCTGACCCTGTTGCTGGCCACATCTGGCTTGGCTCAATCAGTCTGGAAATAAAATTACATTAATGAGTTGGGATTGTGCAGACAGAAAAGCCTGTGGGTGAAGATGCAGGGTTATAGGTAAGTGAGAGTATCTGTTTGGGTTGGGTCTGGGAGCCCCTTTTTTTCTGTACAAACAACTTGATTAGAGAATGGTTCATGTATTCTGCCAAAATCTAAATGTAATTTTGAACTATAGAAGGAATATTGAAGCCTAAATCTATAGATTATAACTGAAAACATATATAGTGATTGTAAATCACTTGTGTAAGTTCCTAGTGAGCTGTATGTTGCTGCTAACTTTGTTCTCCACTTGAAAGTGCACTTAGCTTCCACATCCTACCCCTTTCTCCTTGCTATAAATGTAGTCTTGGAAATATCAGTACCTATTTTTCCCTCCAGATTAGTCAGGAAAGGGCTGAAATTACATTTTCTGCTACAGACAGACTTAATCTTGGCTCACTCTGTTACCTTTAACTCTTTCCTGTTCCCCTCAGCCGATCTCTGTTTCTGTTTGATTTACAGGGGTAGGATTTTCCCTGCTTTTCACAGCTGGGTTTGCCACATAATGTTTCCCTTCATTTGCACATTTCAAGGTCATTCTCTGCTCATTTCTGAGTTCCGGTGAAGGCTTTGCAGTGTGACCAAGTGTAACTGGTCCATGGAAATGCCGACTCTGCCAAACAGAGGATAAACTGACACAGATTTTACAACTCAGCAGTCATCTCCCTTTTGGATGCGACATTCCTGTTGAGAAAGTGAATATGTGTAAGCAGCAGAAGCAGGCAGTGAGGACTGGTACTGGGGAAAAACAAGGTATCAGTGTGACACTAGAAACTGAGTTCAGCTGGTGCTAGAATAATAAAGAGGAAAAATAAACAGGCAAACCACTGCTTCAGTCCTGCCTTTCTCTTTTCAGTCCTTCAATGATTAGGCTGAATTGCTGTTTCTGGAGTGTGGTTTGTGCAAACTCCTCTCAATGTGCAATGCGTTACAGAACAGGGCATGTTTAGAAAAAGGTACAGAGCTGTACAGGGAGAACTGCCTGCATTTTGCCTGACCTCCTGCCCTGGTCCCTCCAGTAACACAACAGAGGTTCATGTTGTTCAACTCCAGACACAGCCATATGGGAAGACTGCAGAGCTGTGAAAACGCCTGTGCTATGGTGGTTGTGTTATCTGCTATTCCTGCCACCTTGATATGGGAGAAAAAAAAATATTGTGAAATTGCCTTTGATATGAGAGCGAAATTAGCACAGTTATTGGCAATAAGATTGGGTAAAATATAATTTTTTTTCTGTGTTGTATTCTGCTTGCATTACTAATAGTTGCCAGGGAAACCAGCAGAATCTAAACTCTCCTGCTAGAAAGACAGCTACAGAGTCATATAAGGCAGCCTGCAGCTCACGGAAGAGCTAGGGGGACCCTGGCATGGATTCTGATCCCAGTCCCAGTGGCCTTCTGCATGCTGAGTTGTAATTAGGTACAAAATGTTCATCCTGCTTGATATTAAATGTGTTTGTTTATTTGTTTGTTGGTTTGTTTATTTATTACAGTAAACAATGAAACCAATTATTCTGAGTTACCTAGAGAGGAATTGTCCTACACCAAGTGTAGTGTTTGCCACTTTGGCTTGTCATGTCGCTCTGGGGGCTTCTGCTGTAATCTGTGTTCTGCTTGCCTGCTCTGCTCTCCATGGAGCACTGGATACCACCCAGGAGTTTTGCTACCCTTTAAATATGATAGCAAATTAATCTGTGACTCTCTTTGTACATAAGGTGTAACCATTTTCCAGGAGGTTAAGCATGGGTAGCTATCTGTTTGCCTTTCATCTAAAAGGATGATGTTTTTTATGTTCTGCAGTGTCCCCCCATGTCAGGCACAGCCATGAACCTTTACACATCCATCATTGTGCTTTCAGGAAAAAATGCCAAAGTTTATACATAAATCTTTTTAAGGAACAGATGCTTATGAACTTTCTCTCACGTTGAATTTACAGGACTGACATTTATTACCTTACTGATTTCAGCTCAAGTCTATAAGGGAAATTGATTTAGGATGAAAATAGGTAATACTAGCTTGATGAGAATCATTTTCGGCTTCAAAGGACCCCAATGTCCTTCTGCATTAAATAAAGATCACAAAGTCAATTTGTGTATCTTTGATTTCTTTTTTGTCTTTCCTGAAGGTGATGTCCTTTGGAAAGGACTCATTCTCCATGGTGTTCATCACTTCAAATAGTTCTATCATTCCTGGTTTACTTGACTTTGTTAGTCCCATGCCTGAATATGTTCAGTCTATTAAGGCAACCAAAGACAATTAACCGTTATGAATGCTTTTTACAGAAAATGCCACAGAGTATGCACAAATTTTTGTTCCTTGACCAAGCTGTTCCTGCCTGCCCGCAGTCCTACATATTTTACCCTTTATGACTCAGACTTGTTTTTGATTTTGTCTTCTTAGAGCTGCCAAGGACAAACCTGGTGCCCAGAGAAGCAGCACTCACAAGTGGATCTGTGGCTGTGCTCATGCAGCTCAGATGTGACTGAAGTTTGTGCAGCTCTATCTTGCTACCTCACTGCTAGTTTTGTCAGGCATTGCTAGCAGCGTATCCTGGCATCTGGGAAGATGTGTCGCCCACATTGAGCTCCATGCCCCTCAGCCTCTGAGGCCGCTTGTTTAAAAGGAGATGTGATCTCTAGAAAAAGTACTGTGTTGACACAGTCAGTGTGCAGCCCTTTGATTTCTCAGCACAGGGAGTTTAAAAGACCTCTGTACAGGCATCGATAGGTTTTATTAGTTAGCAAAAAATGATTGCTTTTGAAGCCTGTGCATTAGTAGGGCAATAAAAAGACGGATTTTTACCTGTCTTTCTGTAGATGCCACTCATCAGTGTTGTGACTCCATGTTTCCCACTCAGGAAGCATCTTCAAAAGGCATGTAAGTTCTGTTACCTATTTATTACAGAATGGTGAAAAGCAGTTAGAGATGATTTTGATGTGACCAAGATGATAAGGAAGAGCTACAGTTCTCTGGATCCCTGGTGTGTGCATTTGACACTTGACCAGCAGTGAAGCAGTAGAAAGCTCTTTTGGAGGAAAATACTGGCAGAGGAAAAAGTTTTCAGAAGGATCTGAAAGAAAGCTGTTATGTCACGTAAAGTTCAAGTGCAGACTCTGTGGAGCATAATACTCCTTTGTCTGGATTTTTGCTGCTTTAATTTTGGGCTATTTAATATTTAAAGACATCTGCACTGAAGCTTTTGCCATCACGTGTTTTGATTCCCGGCTACATGTTCCTGTGAATGAAATAGGGTGATTTTTTTTTTAAATTCCACATGCATTTCCTTGTCAAGGTAAATTGCAGACTAAAAATTACTGAGTATGATTAGGTGATACTTAAAATTCTATATTGTTCTCATCAATCAGGTTTCTTTTCAGCATCAGGCATTCTCATATCTAGTCATTTTCTTTTGTATTGTTATGCAGTGATTCTTTGATGATAAATGCCCCAAGAGTGAGGCATTATACTGGGGAAGTACAGTTTACTTCAAAGACCGACAATCTTTTTCTCTGGATAGTCTGATTTTTTAATATCTCACAGTTTCGTTTCTAAGTTCTGGGCCCCTCACTAAAAGAGAGACACAGAGGCTCTGGAGCACGTTCATAGCAGGGAACAGAGCCGTGCAGGGTCTGAGCACAGCGCTATGGGGGTGGCTGAGGGTGCTGGGATTGGTCAGTGCAGAGCAGAGGAGGCCCAGGGAGAGACCTTATTGCACTCTACAGCCCCCGACAGGAGGGGGTGGTGAGGTGGGGGTCGGCCTCTGCTCCTGGGTAACAGCAATAGGATGAGAGGGGATGGCCTCACGTTGTGCCAGGGGAGGTTCACGTTGGAGATTGGGAAAAACTTCTTAGAAAGAGTGGGCAGGCACTGGAACAGGCTGCCCTGGGAGGTGGCGGAGTCACCATCCCTGGAGGTGGTCAAAAAACACAGAGATGTGGTACTGAGGGACATGGNAAAACACAGAGATGTGGTACTGAGGGACATG
>WBMW01005287.1:1961-20099 GCA_013396635.1 Penelope pileata
GGGGGTGCAGGGAGGGGACTGGGGCACCCTGCGGCGCCAGGGCCTCAGCTCCATCCCCTGCGTGGCTCTGGGGAAAGAGGGCATGGATTCATCACTGGTGCTGGGAGTTCTCCCCTCCATGCTGCTGTCTCTGTTGGGCAAAACACCAACACTGGTGACCCACTGCAGAGGTCCCTGGGACCAGGGGGTGGCACAGGGCTGTGACGCAGCCCCACCCATTGTGATGGTGCAGGGAGAAAGCCGGGTGTCGATGACACCGCCATGACACCAAAGTGAGCAGGGCCATGGTGTGGGGTTCTGAGAGCCCCCGGAGTGCCCTGAGGGATGGGCAGCCCTGCTCAGGATGCCCGCATCACTGTGCTGGGTGGTGGTGGGCTCCAGCAGGGAGTCAGAGACAAACAAAGGGTTTTCAAATGCAAGAGTTTGATTGAGGCCTCAGAGCTCCTCCACAAGCATTTTGGGGCGTTCTGCGTCATGTCGGGACCCTCACTCCCTGGTGCCAGCCCTGACCTCAGCCCATCCCCAGATCCCTCTGCAGGCCTCCCTACCCTCAGGCAGATCGACACTTCCTCCCAACTCGGTATCATCTGCAAACTGACTGAGGGTGCACTCAATCCCCCCATCCAGTTCATCAATAAAGATATTAAACAAGATGGGCCCCAATACCGACCCCTGGGGGGCAGTGCTTGTGACCGGATGCCAGCTGGATTTAACTCCATCCACCACCACTCTCTGGGCCCGGCCATCCGAGAGACAAATGCTGAACATATGAAAAAAACCCCAAATGAACCTCAGCACTCAGCAAGTGGCCAAAGTAAGTTGTTACCACCTGCTCAGGGCAGCGTCAGGAGGTGGAGATCTGAGCAGGTCAGTGGGGCTGTGTGCAGGGATTTCTGATCTGGGGACGGAGGGAGAGCCTGGCTGGTTCATGACACTTTTTCAGTTCAGTGTTGCTGCCTTAGACAAGGGATGATTCTTCATTTTCTCAAAGAAGTTCATGTCTTAGTAAGTTTGCCAGCTACCAACATTTCTGGGGCGTGCAAGTCCAAATGAAAAGAGGAAAACCTCCAAGAAAACCTTTTCAATGCAGGTTTTTAAATGCAAGTTTTTGTTGTTGTTTGGAAGAAATGAAAATAAAACTCTTCACCACCCCGCAGCCTTTATGCTTGCCAAATCTCATGCTGAAAACAGTAGCAGGGCTTCCCAAAAATCACTGGAATAAAGTGGAAATTGCCGATACCTTGCAGATAGAGTGGTTATGAAAACGCTATATACTCATTAAAGCCACTCTTTGATGGCTGATTACTTTATGTAACTTCAGCTGAGATTCTCAAACATTTTAAATGCTTTACAAGCTGTTTATGAGGTAGGTAAACATTACTCAGAGCACTCCTCTTGAATAGCTGGCTGCCATATGCTTTTCTTCCTGCTGTCTGACCTTACTGTCTCCCAGGCTTTGCTCTTCTACTCCCTTTTTCTTCCCTTCCTACTCCACGTCCGATCCCTGCTCCCCCCCTCATTTGCTCTCTATCAGACACAATTTGTCGAGATGTGTTTTTCAGTCTTGATTTCTAAATTCCTGTTAATTTGAGGGTGAGGAGGAAATTCTTCACTCGGAGGGCAGTGAGGCCCTGGTACAGCACCCAGAGCTGGGGGTGCCCATCCCTGGAGGTGCCCAAGGCCATGGATGGGCCCTGGGCAGCCTGAGCTGGGGGAGGCACCCAGCCCACGGCAGGGGTGGGGCTGGGGGGGTGTTGACGTCCCTTCCAACCCAAACCATACTACGGTTCTATGAAATGAGCTGAGACGGTCAATGTACTCGCGACTTTTTCAGTTAAAGCTAGTACCTTTAGAAAGCTGTTGAGAAAACTCCAGGGTTCTGCTGTCCTCCATGGTTGGCAACAAGTGGGTGAATAACAGAAACCTGATGCAAACCAACAGAAAAGGTTTCTTTCACTAGAATACGTGGAATGAGTCCCCAAAGCAAAATTATTTCTGAACACAGGTGTCAAAGGCTGCTTACAGCATACACTACTACCTGCTACTACTACTGCTTGCTTTTCCAGCAGTGAAATGACAAATGTGGGTACTGCTAGGCTGCAAGTTTGGCTAGCAGTCAAGATGCTGCAGAATGAATGCAGAATCAAATTCCAGCTGACATGTTAATACAGATTTTCCTTCCATGTGCAGAACTGGTACATAAATAGATATCAAAGCAGCTCTACTTCATAAATACTTAGAGCTTTAACTTAGTTCAGCATCACAAAGTATTTTCTGTGGTTTGAATACAGAGATTATGTTCGGGAAACTCAGGAAGAAACAGGACAGCACAAAGATGCGGTAGGCATTTTGCTACCTTGGTATGCAATGGATCCCAAAAGAAGTGAAAAAATAAAACTGAAGAAGAGTTTGTTTTCCAATTTAAGAGTCTGGCTTACAAGAAGTTAGCATTTGTTAAAACAGAAGCTAGTCTGACAGAGGCTGTCTGCATCACCTGAGACTATTCATCAACCTCAAATCCCCTGATGACAGGGAATTGCATGACAGGACCACCGTTGGTAGCAGTGACTACAGTAGTGCACTGGCACTTTTCAATTTGGTATTTTTTAATCTTTGTTGCTTCTGGGCCTCACCTCTAGCATCTTTTTTTAATATACAAAAAGCCTTCTAGAAGTAGGAAAAAATACTTTCCTTCTACTGCACGTACAGCTGGCTGTACAGAAAAAAACACGTTGAATGGCAGAATTCGAGAGCAAAGCTCCGAGCAGAAGGCAAGATTTGGTTCGTAGAGAAGAGAGAAGCAAATTGCCATTGAAAACTAAATATTATCCTTATTGTATTTGTGGTTTTTGGAACAGTAGCTGGCGATTTTTATTTAAAATCAGCCGGTATTCTGACAGCATACAGTGACAAAGTAAGCTCAGACAAAGCCTCCGTTGAACTGCTCATGGACAAAAAATGGACTCAGAACTGTTTTATATTTTCTCTGCACCTTGCTATTAATGCTGAACTGTTAATGTCTTCTTTATTTATACTGAGTATATTTAGTTGAAGTACTTAAATGTCTCCATGCGTAAGAACAACTTTCAGTTGTTCACAACCCTTAAGAGACTAAAAGACGTGGAGTAAGTGCATTTTCTTCACAAGTCCTGGGACAACCCCTCTCCCTCCCAGACAGCCCTGCACAAGTGACAGTGATTAGTGTCACTTTAATTAGACAGCAGGGAAGGGATATGTGGGTGTTCAGCAGCTTCCACACAGCATTTTGCATTCACTTCACTGGGTACACGGCAGAAAAATAAGTAGAAAAAATGCCATTAGAGCAGATCAAAGTGTACAAAAATTGAAATTTAAATAGTAAATTGTTTTTTTAATATGGCAAAGCATCATATGCATTTTACATTTTTCCCTTATTGCTTTTGATGCTGCTTTATGAAGCAGCCTGAGTAACAAGATTTTCGATGTATGCCATTTGTGAGGAAAAAAAAGATACATTAGCAGGCACAGATAGCATTCAGACTATTTCTAGGAGCTATTTCCTTGTTTTCTCTCTCCTAAATTCCTTCTCCAGTTTTGCTCTGCAAGGGCTTTTCATGGAGCCACAGGAATACCACCATAAAGACCTGCCACCAGAAGGATCATCTTAGTTCTTCTTCCCTTTACACCCCTAGAAGAAAACAAACAGCTGGTTTGCTACATTGAAATAAAAGGAATCACATGGACTGTGTGTACCCTCAGAGCAATTTTTCTAAGCAGCCCTCCTTTCCAAGCTACCTGTGCACAGCCACTCACTGCCAGGAGGTACGAGGCAATCGCTGCTGAACTCCACTTTGCAAGGAGGAAGAGGAAGGCACTGCCAAGGATTCTGCACTGCTGCTCATTCCCAGCTGAACTAACAGCTACGAGGCAATGCACAAACTGCCTGTGCGTATGATTCAGAGCCAGACTTCCTTCCAGGGAAGACTTCTGAACTTATTCTCAGTTATTCTCCAAGTATTCGCTACGTGGCTGTCTTTACATCTGATGTAAATAAGAACACCATCAAAACCAGCACCAAGCTGTTGTCAACGAGGCAGTTAAAAAAAGATGCGTTGAGGGGCTCAGCAAGTGAGGCAAGGTCACACAAACACTCCTGAAGACTGGAGGATAGACAATGTCAGTCCAGTCTTCAAGAAGGGCAAGAAGGAGGATCCAGGAGACTACAGGCCAGTCAGCCCCACCTCTGTCCCTGGAAAGGTGATGGAACAGCTTGTTCTGGGTGCCATCTCCAAGCAATTGCAAGAGAAGAAGGTTATCAGGAGTAGTCAGCATGGATTCACCAAGGGGAAATCATGTTTGACCAACCTGGCAGCCTTCTATGATAACATCACTGGCTGGGTAGATGGGAGGAGAGCAGTGGATGTCATCTGCTTGATTTCAGCAAGGCTTTTGACACTGTCTCCCATGACATCCTGATAGCAAAGCTCAGAAAATGCGGGATAGATGAGTGGATGGTGAGGTGGGTTGAGAACTGGCTGACTGGCCGAGCTCAGAGGGCTGTGATCAGTGGCACAGAGTCCAGCTGGGTCCGGTCTTGTTCAGTATCTTCATCAACGGCCTTGATGAGGGGATAGTGTCCACCCTCAGCAAGTTTGCTGATGANTGTATAAGAAAGACAGGGACCTGCTGGAAAGAGTCCAGCGGAGGCCACAAAGATGATAAAGGGCCTGGAGCATCTCCCTTATGAGGAGAGGCTCAGTAATCTGGGTCTGTTCAGCCTGGAGAAAAGAAGGCTGAGAGGGGACCTGATCCATGCTTATAAATGTCTTAAGTGCAGGAGGCAAATGGAGGTGGGGAACCTCTTTTCTGTGGTCAGTGGGGACAGACAAGGGGCAATGGCCTTAAGCTGGAGCACAGGAAGTTCCGCACCAACATGCGGAAGAACTTCTTCACGGTGCAGGTGACAGAGCCCTGGCACAGGCTGCCCAGGGAGGTTGTGGAGTCTCCTTCCCTGGAGATATTCAAGACCTGCCTGGACGCCTACCTGTGCAACCTGCTGTAGGAAAACTGCTCTGGCAGGGAGGTTGGACTCGATGATCTCTCGAGGTCCCTTCCAACCTCTGCAATTCTGTGATTCTGTGATTCTGTAATAGCACTCCAGAAAAAACAGATGTGTTGACTACTGGCTTGTGCATGCAGCTTTCCCATTGTTTCATGAATAAAGCAGAGCACATTGGACAGAATCAGGCTGCTTTTAAGTAAGAAAACCATCATCTTCTAGGAGAAGTGATGTTTTTATGGTTAGGGAAGTCCTGATCTGCTAAGTCAGCCCAGTCTGGCTGTTTTCAGCTACAGAGCAAGAGAATCCAGTGGGACAAAGCAACTTCACATAGTCAGTGTCTTTGAATTTACAGCTGATGGCTGACAGTGCAAAAGGGAAGTTAGAAGAACCAGGGTAAGGAAAACACTCAGATGGTTGCTCTGAAAGCAGTTATCCTGCTCCACTGTCACAGAACCAGAAGGAACAGAACCGCTGTCTTCTTGTCAGCCACTGCAGCTGACTTACGTTTCCCTAAAAACTCCTGACTCCTAACAAACAACATCTTCATAGTCATTATTACAATGGTTTTTGAGCTGCTAACTCAAGGGTTTTTGTGTGTGTGGTTTTGTTTTTAATATATTTCAGGAGATATATCTGTGAGGCATTAAAAAGAGTCAAGGTCAGAGATTCATTATTCAATTCCCAGTTTTCCATTAGTATTTTAAGAGCTACAGCTGTAGTTCAACTTGAAGTTTTGCACAATATCATACTACTTGTTTTTGACTGATAATAAAAACAGCTAGGATCCATTCAACTGGATCACATCAGAGGCCTACCTAGTGCAGTATCCTGCTTGACCAAAAAGGTTTCAGAAATGGGACTCCCACATTGCCCAACTGTATGAAGTAACCAACCCTTCCTAACTCTTCTGAACTGACACAAAAATTTGTTAACTTCTTCAAGTTAAAGGTTTTGACAAAGTTTAAACCAACTCTTGCAACTCTTTTGTTACTAATTCATAACCCTGGATAAACCAGATAAATACTTACAATTGAAAAAAAATAATTAAAATTCTTCATTTCAACCATTTCTAGTAGCTACAGGCTCCGTGCTGTAATCACACATTTTTGTGAAAGGCATTTCATTTGTTAGTTTTGACTTTTGCAGAACCCTTTTCTTTATATTTTTCCCTTCTGAGATGATCTAATCCCAGGTTTCACCTTCTCTGCTTGGAAGAGCTTTCCCGTGGTTTATTCTTGTCATCGTTCTCACGTTCTCCCACAGAATTTCCCATAGAAGAGGTGTGGCCATTGCAACACATAATTATTAGTTTTGTGGGTTTGGTTTAACTCTGTTAATATGTTTTATGTGTAAAGTTCCATTGAATTGCCAAGTTATTACACAATTGAGGGAAAAATTACAGTAACCTAAATTTGATTTTATTTTAAAAAAGCTTAATTCCCTGTCCCATTACCACAAAGTAAATCCATAACTGAAGTTTCAGGGAAAAAATATTTTTTCCCCCCTTTTGATTTCACACTTTTAGGCTTTTTTTCCTGTGTGAATTGAGGCAGAAAAACACACTATTCCAGTTGTATTTTCAATTGCACATCACTCTTAAAGTTCAGTAAAGATTAATTATTTAGGATAGTTAAATTTGAAGTGCATTATTTCAATTAGCCCAGTGTAGGTCTATGCTAAATGCAGTATGTGATCTGAATTCAGGCTGATAGTTCAGAGCAGAAAATATTTTGTGGCTGCCACCATGAGGCAACAGCATGCACTGCTGGTTCCAGAGAATACAGCTACAACTCAGTTACCAAATTTTGTTGTTTTACACACAGCACTTTAGTCACTGAGCTGTACAGAGGCAGAGATTTTAACCTGTTTGAAACCTAAATGCATCACGTATGCTGCAGGCCACCACTGAATTATGTCAGCATTCTTGCAGGCTGGATTGGAATAAATTAAACTATAGCTTTGCATCCAGAGTTGTAAACTAACAGCCTTCCTTATGCTGAAAGGTGGGGACCTGATCTGAGAAATGCTATCTCATTGCAGTGCCATCTACCAACAGGGTTTTGAAATATCGGAAGACACCCTCCCTCTCTACATGCATTATTTGTACCCCCCTCGGCCACCTGTACATTGGATACTTACAGTCCATACTGACTATCCACTAGAAGATTGGGATTTCCCCCCCTTCACATCTATGGCAATCTGGAGCTTGCTCAGCCTGTTGCACCCTGCTCATAGGCTTTTGTTATTTTTCTTCCTGCAATAGTCCAACCAAAGTAAGTATATTAAAACACCAAGCTTTTAATTCCTTTCCTGCTCCAAGTAATTCTCAGAAGCTTTTGCTGTGTTCTCCCAAGTTAAAACAATATCATTTTTACAAATATTGGCCATCTTAAATGTAAATTTCCAACATTCTGCAGAGATGTATGCTCTCAAAATGTGACAGGTGGCACTGACAGCATAGTATTAACAAATATGAAACATGGGAGCTAAAGTTAATCCAACACACATACCCACAGATCCTCCAGAGCAGAACACACTGACATAATTTTTGGCATTCTAGAGGAAACACATATGCCTGTGACACAAAATGCAGCACGGATATCACTCTATCAATAGTCTTTTAAATGATTCAGTTCTAAAGTCTGGCATCAGCTGGACACTGCTTAGACATCATGTTAACATGAAGCTCACAGAACTGATTTTTTCTTTATGCTTCTCCAAAAATCTTTTACTTGTAAGGAATACAAACCTCAGTGGAATCAGCACATTCTTTTCCAGCCAGATGCAAACCTATGTGCACACAGTTTGTACTGATGCAGTCTCCATGCCACAGATAGACTATAAATGAAGATCTGTATGGACAGCAGGAAAGCCTGAAGAGCCAGAATGTGTCATCCTTACAAAAATAGGATGTGAGTTTAACCCAGCCATGGCCCCATGCTTGGAAACCCTTGTGACTAATTGCTTCCTACCATGACTTCAGCAACCTGGCCAACACAGAATTCTCACTTGCAGCAGCTAGGTTATCTGCAGGGGAAAGCATTCTCAACAGCAGCAGCAAATTCTGCATCAAATAAACACATTGCAGTCCTTCCATGCTCCAACCTCAAACAGCAGAGACAAACCTTTGATTAATATTGGAAGTAATAGAAATTGTGCAGAAGAATTATTTGAATGCATAACACTCTCGTTATTCACAGTATTGCCCTTTCTCTTCAAATGTCCTCAATTTTATTTTTAAAATGCTGATGTTTTTATTGGCCTTAACTGGGCAATTTCTTCCGTTAATCATCCAGGATTTATCAGTGAAAAGAAGGGAACGTACCATGCTGTGCAAGGCTGTCGTGATTTACAGCCCAGATTATCTCACAATATTTAAAGAGCCTTGGCATTAACAGCAAGCTGTCAGTGCAATTTCCAAGGCTACTCAAGAAGAGGATAGAAGTATGTGGTCTCAGGCAAGTTGAGAAAAGAAACTACCCAATTACTATAGCAAAATCTGGGTCAGCCTAAAGCAGTGAGGTGCCAGCAGCTGATGGGGTCCAACAGCCCTAGGATCCCCCACTCTATCTTCCCCTCCTCTGAACCAAGTGCTCTCCAATCAACTGCGTTACAAGGGGTACCCTTGGTGAACTGTTAAGGCTCACCTTAACAGAGAGGTTTTTTTACTCCATGGGAATGCTTTAGAATTAAGAGAATTTGTCAGACACAGCTACTCCTAGCTCTATTTCAATATGTCAGCGTATTTCAAGGTTATCTGCAAAGCGATAAAACAGTTATCAGGTCCACAGATAGTACTGGTGCTAGAGTTAGGTTCCTCCACGAAGGCATCTCTATACCTGCTTGGAATTCCAGCCCTGCAACAAAGCCAAACTTCATGCTGCCTTTGTTGTCGAGATTTGGAGAGACCCTTTTTCACATGGCACAGCCATCCCTTCAGGGAACGCTGCAACAGAACCAAAACACATCCTCACCAACACACCACACTCCTACCTGCCACACACATCAGTGCAGTTAGCAACTCCTCCAAGAAACCAGCTCATACAGTTACCTACTTACTGTAAAAACTGTATTGATGTGAGCATAGCTACCAAGCTCATTACAGGCATGGTCAGTATTCTGATCCCTCTTCTTATTTGTGTTTCCTTTCTGCATTCTTGAATTTTCTCCCTGGATTGTGTTCTTTGAAGAGTTCCTTTTGAATCCTGTAACTTTGAAAGATAACTATTAAGAAGAAAAGAAACAGCTGACGGAGAAATTGGCAGTAGTTTTTTACTTGTCTTGAAAATTCTTAAGCTATTTACTTCTCAAACTATTACAAACGTTATTTTATCATTCGATAAAAATGACAGTGAACAAAGTTTTCTATCCACAGTAAAGAAATCAATGCATGCTCAGTATCTTCAGAAAGCAAGTTTGGTTTCAGTATCAAGATAATAACCAGTTGGCCATGGACCCTGTTTCTCCAGTGCTGTAGACTAACGTAATTATTGAGCTATACCAGCTTGTAACAGCCATCACAAATATTTGTTAATCAGATCACAGCAGTCTTCAAAACACCAGTTTAGAGATTTCCCAGGTTAACCTCTTCAGAAGCAAAGCACAAAGCCTCCCTCAGGGCATTCCTAAGTGGAGGTCATGACTGTCACAAGCAACCACACGATTTCTTTCCTAAACTGATTACACAACTATTTTCCTCCTCCCCTAGCTCCCTGGAAATTCGTTCCAAGAACCTGGCTGCTGTGAAGAGTAAGGCCTCCTCCCAGCGCTGGAGTCTGCATGCATGCAACTTTTCTTCAATTTCAAGTTAATTCTGGGAGAGGATACAAAGAGTTCCAGATAAAGCAGGTCTTACAATATATAAGTGTATATTAAAAAGGCCACTGCTGTGCCCTGTTTCACTTATTTTAATCAGTCTGCCTGCTTACTGGGAGCATGTTCCTTCAGTACAGCAAGGACAGTTTTCCAGCCACCTTTTCTTCTCCAGAGCATTGTAACTGTCCTTCCCAAAGTACTTTTGTTAGTTTAACTGTGCGGGTAAGCTCTTTTCATTAAAAAAAAAAAAAAAAAAATTTTTTTTTTTTTTCCCTCAGATCCCGTGTCAGCCTTAGAACAGGCCTGGCACCAGCCGGTAGGGTACTGCAGCGGTGTAGCGCTTCCAGTCCTTCCCATATTTGCTAAGACAACGGTGTTCATCCCTAATGCAACGGTGAACCAGCAGAACAGTCATATAAACAATGTAGAAGTAAGGCAAGATGTGCTCCAACCCACAGGTCAGGCAATAGGCCAGGGAGCCCATCAGGTCTCCTGTGTAGTTAAAATGGCGCGCCCACCCCCAAAATCCTGAGGTCAGCAGCTTGCTGTAGTACTTGGTCCCATCCACGGACATGTAGGAGCACTCGATGTACTCGGGCTTCTTCCCCCAGATCTTGCAGTTGCCGTTTGTACGACGGAAGAGATCTTTCTGGTGGTTAGTCGTTCTGAAGATGTAATAGCCAATCAAGCCCAGCACCAAGATCCCCGTGGCATTAGCTGTGCTGAGCTGCACAGGGTGGTACACCAAATATAAACCCTGGGGAGCAGAAGGAGACATTCAGTGATTTACTCTAAAAACATGCTCAGGATGCCAGACTAACTCCTTGACCTACAGTGACTCAGAACAGAGAAGTAGGAAAAACATGAAAATTCATCCTATCAGTAAAACCATGGAATCTTTCCAGAAAATTCTACATCCTATGTTTCCTTTCTTTCTCCAAAATTGCATTTCTTAGGTCAAACAAGAGCAAGGGAGAGGTTGTAAAGACGCTGTCCAAATGGAAAAGGGGAAGGAGGAAAAAACAAACAAACAAAAAATAAAAAAATAAAATAAATGACTGTCCTAGTTTCTAACAGAAGAAACTTCACTTTCTTCTGTTAGAAACTAGGACATTATCCACCCCTTATTCCATACCATTTACATCATGTTTAGATACCGTATGCGTGTTGTATGAAAGGAGAGAAGGTTAGCACTCCCCTTGATAAGGATGGAAGAGGCCCTAGTGGCCTGTACAACACGCATACGGTATCTAAACATGATGTAAATGGTATGGAATAAGGGGTGGATAATGTCCTAGTTTCTAACAGAAGCTACACGTCTCGTAGTGTCTAGTATGAATTTATCTTGTACCTCCGAGATACTGATAACATCCTGGCAGTGTTGAGCGGAGCCGAGAACATAACTCACTTCCGCATTCCTCTGCCAGTGAAATAGTTAAGGGGGGCATAAGGAACTGGGAACTGGGAGGGGACAGGACCAGGGCAGCTGACCCAAATTGGCCAAGGAGCTATTCCATCCCATATAACATCATGTGATTGGTTGGTGGTTTTTCCGGGTTCCGTTCGTTACGGAAGAGGGCTAGCCGGGAGGAAGGGTCACCAGTGGCTGTGAGCCCTTGCTCTGCGTATCCTTTTTGTATATATATATATATATATATGTACTGTTATTTCTTTTGATCTCTTTACTATTTTAGTAAATAGCATTTATCCCAACCCACGCGTTTTACTGCATATCTCTCTACTTCTCTCCCCCGTCCCATTTGGGGAGGGGGGAGGGTGAGTGAATAACTGTGTGGAACTCAGCTATCTGCTGAGCCAACCGATAACAATGACCATCCAACAGACAGGAGTACAGAAAGGGACTGAAAGGGTTTAGAAAAAATATACAGACACAATAGACAGCGACAAAAAGAGATACAAAAGAAGGAGAAAAGATGACAATTCCATGCAGGGACAGTAGGCTCTCCTACAACTGAATTGTTTCAGAGGATGTTGTAACAGTATTCAAAGCTGTCAAGAAAGAAATTAAGATAAAATCGATCTGTTGGAGAGAATGTTTCTGGAAAGTTTCTTCCCTTTTAGCCCAAACACCTATTTTACCCCATCGTTACCTGCAGAGTGTAGAGGTAAGGCAACCAAACACAGTCTCCCCAGCCCAAGTACCATCCAAAATGATCATGGCAGATATCAATGGTTTTCAGATACCAGGCTTCATTCCAGAAGAAGTCCAAAACATAAATACCCTGCAAGAGAATGATTCTGTTAACAACACAGCACTGTCACCTGTCATCCTGCCCAACAGCATCGACCCAATCTTTCTGTGCTGTCTTGTGATTCAAAACTAATCTGTGTTTTTCTTTCAGCACCTCAACAACAGAGCATTAAGAGGAACCTAACACATATAGGGAATATATAGTTAAAACTATATAGTTAAAACAATAATAAGCAAAGCAGTATTAGCTACAATAAGTAATGCAGCTATTATCCATGTGCTAATTTAAGGACTTACACTAGGAAAACATACTTGCATTTGACTGTTCCTGTCTCTCAGACAGCCTCACTACAGAGAGTAGGAACAGAGTTTCTATTAAGCAGGTTTCCAGTCACACATTTTCAGGAGAAAGCACAGCCCCTGAGTGGATATTTTCAGATGGGGAAACTGCAGCTCTGCATATTTCAAGGAAGAAGTTTAAAGAAGTGCTGCCTTCAGAAATAACTGCCCCAATCTTGCTCCCACTAAAGCCACAGAATTTTGTCATTGTTCTCTTTGGATTCAAAATCAGGACAGAACAGAAAAATCTCTCTTAATTTAAGCTTAAAGTTCAAATTCAGTGGAGGAATTTTTCCTCCTTCAATACTAGTTTATTTCCAAACTGTTATTTTCCTCCTCCAAATTTACCTGAAGGACGTTGACAAGGATCATGGAGTTGGTTACTTGGCCATACAGCTGCTGTTGTTTAGCAGCATAGGAAAGGTTAATTAGAGTCCAGGCTACGATACCAGGGCGCCCATTGAAGAACAGCTTGAAATCAAACCACTTTCCTATTCGAGGGTTAAATTCAATCCCCATCATGTAGTCGTAAAAGAAGTTGCCAGTGAATTTGCTAGAAAATATAAAAATAAGAAATTTATGTAGTTACAGCAAATACAAGTGGCTAGTACTCTAACTATACACCTCAGATGATTTCCCAAGGTGTTTGATGCAACAACAATAAAAATCCTAAGACCAAGCACTTCATTACTAAAAGGTAAATTTTAGATCCAGAGGCACCCTAGCTTAAACTTGCTATCACTGTTGTGCAGTCCAACTGTAACCTTATTTGTTGGTCACAAATAGGACAGATGTACCCGTGGCACTGAGGCTGCAACATCCCCTTGACATGCAGCATGAAACGCAGAGGATGGTGCTCATCTGCACTTTGTTAAGTAATGAACCACAGTACCTGTAGGCCAGTTTTCCTAGTATTCTCTTCTGACTAAAAAATACATACCAATCTTTGGCATTCGTAGGGAAAAAGTAGCCTTTAATCATGGCAAATGTGGAAACCACATATCCCAGGATATTGGCACACCACAGGAGAGGAATCCAATTGTCAAAAATGATGGTAGGTGAGAAGTAGTGGAAATAATAGGCATTCGCAAACCAAAGTGCATGGGTGATGATCCAAGCTTGGAGTCCATTGATTTCATACTTATTTACTGCACCTAAAAAGTGGGGGAAAAAACAAACCAATATTACTAACATTGCATTAGTACAATTATTAATATGGATATGCATACAATACCCAAAAGCTCAATCAAGTGCTCATGAAATGAGCAACTCTCCTTACCTTGCTGGAATTTCACCTTCCCAATCCTGTGGTGCTTTTCTGAGTTTCATTAGACTCTGCTGTAACCTCTCAGGCTAAGAATTTTCTTCACTCCCCTCGCAAAACTGTGGGTTTGCGACCTCACCTAAAATTGACTAAGGTTTCAAGTCACCCCTTGTAACACTTAGCTCACATCATCTATTTTGCTTAGATTTTGCAGGTTACCTTGGCTAAAAGGGGTGCAACTGCATTGTCAGATACCAGCAATAGCCTGCTGTTGATGGCTAATTTTGGTGCTTACAATCTGTATTTTTCCACTGCTGCTACAGTGCTTGCTGTATTTTACTTGGGTATGGCCACCTAACTGCACAGTCAGTAGTTTTAACAGTAAGAGACAGAAATTCTACAATTTATTCTAAAAGATGATGAATGCTGATTCGATTACTTGAAATAAGCAGATGGGAAGTGTCCATTTACATCCACGTTTCCAGCAGATTCACACAGATTATGAAAACCTTAGTACAGAAATGCTATCATTTAAAAAGAACGTCAGTGTGTTGTGGCATATTCCAAGGAATAGCTTACCAGCAGGAGTGACAGCACCTTCTTGTACACCTCCTACATATCCAGGAAGAAACTTGTGGCAGAAGTCAGGAAGAAACACGTACAAAATCACCTAGAAGTGAACAAACGTATTAACAGCAAAAAAAAAAGAGACAAGACAACACCCCCAAAGCACTGTTTCATACACATAACAAAGGTAACACACAGCAGTTTCAACCAAGTACTAAATAAGCAAATATTGAAAGATCAGCTGTTGTGGTTTTAGACAAGTAATATTTCACAGCTACTGAACAATTTTAAAGATGCACTTCATACATGCTCATCATCTTTTGTTTTGGTGGGGAAGGAGGACTGTTGCTAATTAGACACAGGTCCTTATCCTTTAATTTTAATCTAAGTAAGTCACTTTCTAATGTGGAACAATGGCTGTAGTTTGCTAAGTTTGAGGATATTTCACAAAGAGGTGACATTTCACAAGTGTTCTTTTACAGTCTGTCTATAGAAAATCCCAGCCCTTCTACAGTTAGTTTGCTATATTGAGTGTGTATTTAATCAGCATTTTTGTTACATGGTTGCTTTGTCTTAATAACCCCATTGTCTCAGATGCTTGTAGAACTCATTCAAGGCATCTGAGTTTGTATTTATAAGAGTTATATCACAGAGTATCTGTGGAAGCGAGCAATCCTGGGATCCACCCGGCAGGACTGTTCTCTGGGTAACTGCTGGACACAGTGAGTTAGCGTGGAGTTACAAGAGATTGGACAGAAAGAACAGTACTTGTAAGGCAACCTTCTTTCACAGGAAGAGCAGAACTGGTATCCTGAACACTTAAGATCCGTATAATCCGTATAATCCCCCACTAATTCTTGACATTTTGTTGACACGTTCATCTGGCAGATTACTTTTCAGTTACCTGAAACTCCCACAGAGTTCCAACTACCTTTCTTTCCTCTGAAGAGTAGATGCATGCTTGCACACACATACCTGGTCCTACTTCATTCAATGTTCTGACTTCCAGCTCTACGAGTACACAACCCACCCAACTACAGCAGTGTACCCTTCTCACAGCAACGTCCTACATACTTATTTTTCAAGTGCACAAACTTTGTTTGGATTCCAAGAAAACACGGAAAGCGATCAACACAAAAAAACTGACATTCCATTACCTTCCACGTAAGAGGATTAACCAAGAAGCTGCTTTTAAGAACAGCCACTAGTCCATAATTCAGTAACAGACCTGGAAAGCAACCCAGACAGTGTAGATGCCAGCAGCTGTGTAGGTCAGCGTAGGAGTCTTGTTCCAGATGTCAGACAGACGTGCCTTCCCCGTGAGCAGGTCAACGAGCGGAGCAGTCAGAAAGCACTGGTACTGGTCGCAGGACATGATGAAGTAATACACAATGAGGGGTGCAAACATGAGCAGGAAAAGGATGCTTGCCAAGGAAAACCAGTCTACCTCCCTGTAACCAGAAACAGAACTTTTTTTTCCAGCTTTCACTTAGGACAGTAGTTTCATCAAGCCAGGCCTTTTTTTTTTTTTCCAGTGGTCTTTCTAGACTAACCAGATAAAAATGAGAAATATCTTTAGGGCATCTATATTTATTTGGGTCAAATAGTTTAGCACATTACCTGCTTTAACAGAAAGTTTAGCACATTACCTGCTTTACCACAGACTGTTACAAGCCTACATTACTCCCAACAACAGAATAGCTAATATCTCCAGGAACAGTTTAAAAGGAATGTAACATCCATAGAAGAAAGAACCAACTAGAAATACAATGACTAAATACAGCCACGAGCTTCTCTCACCATGCTCTTCCCCACTGCACTTGAGGAGCCTGAGCATTATTTTGGGTGCTTTTGTGATTTCTCTCTTCAGATTTTTTCTCCTGATGGGCTGCCATGGTGTTCTCTGTGAAAGAAAACATTCACAGGATTACTCCAGCTGGCTCAGTCATTCCTTTGGATGTACTGGAAAGAAACAGAAGTTGTTAAAAACTCTTCTATAGCATTTAATTACTAGAAATTTGGGAGTGATGGGGAGGAAAGAAGAAAAGGAGAAAATCTTTTCCAAACCCTGATGTCCTGGTCTGGCTGACCCTCACCCCTGGGCTGGTGGCCTGGCCTTGCCCTGCTGACAGCCACATGAACGGCCCTGACCGCTGGCCAACTTATCTCCACTCTGACTGCAATTATCCCAGCACCTGCTATCTGTCAGCACAGGTACATTAAAGTGCTGCCACAAGTACAAAGTGTGGCCGGGCCGCCAGCCACGGGTGTGCTGCCCACGTGCCCACACTCCACGGCAAGGCTTCCAGCACCAGCAATGCCACCTCACGGCACGGCCAGCGGGCACGGAGAGGGAAGGGACAGGGCAGGAGATCCCGGTACCAGGCTCAGAGCAGGGGATCCTCCTCCAGCGGGCTGCGTCCATTTGCCTGACAGCAGCAGCTCAGCTGCGGCAGACAGGGCTCGTTCCGGCAGCACCGCTCTGCAGGGCCGGGGCTGGGGGAAGCCCCAGGGCAAGGAGCCATNAGGCGGAACGCGACCACAGCCCGCCCGCTGACAGACCCGGAGGTCTCCACCGATCCCACGGCGCAGTGATGAAATCCCGCGCCTCCAAGCACACCGCGCTACGGGAACGCCACGCTGAGCACCCCGCCCGCCGCGAAGCTCTCCCCACCCAGGGACAGCTCTGCCCGAGCTCCACCGGCCCCAGCTNGCCGTGCGGGGGCCGTGGCAGCCCGGAGCCGCTGCGGTTGGGAAAGACCGCTAAGATCACCGCGTTCCACCATCACCCCACCCCCACCACGCCCACGGGGCCATGTCCCCAGACAGAATCAGGGAACCATGACGGTTGGAAAGCAGCTCTCAGATCAGCACGTCCAACCCTAGCCCATCCCCACCGTGCCCACCGTGCCACAGCTCCGCGGTTCTTGAGTGCATCCAGGGACGGGGACTCCACCACTCCCTGGCAGCCTGTTCCACTCTGTCTGAGAATAAATTCCTCCTAACACCCACCCTGACCCTCCGCTGGCACAGTGTGAGGCCATCCTCTCCTACCCCATCGCTGTTACCCAGGAGCAGAGCCCGACACCCCTTCACCACAGCCTCCTGTCAGGCGCTGCAGGGAGCAATGGGGTCTCCCTGAGCATCCCATTCCCTCAGTGTCCCCATAGCGCTGTGCTCAGACCCTTACAGCCCCGTCCCCTCCTCTGGACACGCTCTGGGCCCTCAGTGCCTTTCCTGCAGCGCAGGGCCAGAGCTGAGCACAGTGCTGAGCTGCAGCCTCCCCAGAGCTGAGCACAGGGGACGATCACCCCCTGCTCTGCTGCCTGCACTGCTGCTGACACAGCCAGGATGCCATTGGCCTTCTGGGCCACCTGGGCACGCTGCTGCTCATGTTCAGACAAGCATCAGCCAACACCCCGAGGTCCTTGTCCTCCGCACAGCCTCCCAGCCACTCTGCCCCAGGCCTGCATGGGGCTGTTGTGGCCGAGGTGCAGCACCCAGCACCCGGCCCTGCAGATCTCTGCTGTTTGGTTGCTTGTGCAATGTCTGTGTGCTGAGTTAGATACTGACGGAAACAGGGTATGTGTGTGTGCTAAAATGGCTGCTAACAGAGTGCTTTGCTTGCAATTATTTTGTGATATTAACAACCACAGCAGGGGTGCAGTGGGCATGATAAGCAAGACTGTTCTGAGCGAGCCTCCCTGATAAGGGTGGACAAAACAAAGAAGCAAGGTGTCCAATGGATCTTCAGCTCAAGGCTAACAGGTGTTTGAGATGGCTGAGTGGGCCAAAGTTGCAATCTTGGTACCCATAAATCACAGAATCACAAAATTGTAGGGGTTGGAAGGGACCTCAAGAGATCATCGAGTCCAACCTCCCTGCCAGAGCAGGTTCCCT
>WBMW01005287.1:20198-45973 GCA_013396635.1 Penelope pileata
CCCTGTCTTTCTTATACAGGGGAGCCCAGAACTGGATACAGTACTCCAGCTGAGGCCTGACCATGGCAGAGTAGAGGGGGAGGATCATCTCCCTCGACCTGCTGGCAATGCACTTTTTAATGCACCCCAGGATCCCATTGGCCTCCTTGGCCACCAGGGCACACTGCTGGCTCATGGCCAACCTGTTGCCCACCAGGACCCCAGGTCCCTCTCTGCAGAGCTCCTTTCCTGCAGCTTAGCCCCCAGCCTGTACTGGTGCATGAGGTTATTCCTCCCCAGGTGCAGGACTCTACACTTGCTTTTGTTGAACCTCATCAGGTTAAATCACTTATAATGAGCATCTACCGACTGAGCATGCACCAAGGTGGGAAGTTCCTCCAAAGGACAAGTGAGGAAGACTATCAAAAGACCACCCAAGGAAGAGAAGACCACCAAAAAGGGGCTGTAGTACCGGCAAAGGACACTAGATTACAGCAAAGGCCGTGAAATAAGAGACTGAACACATTATAAATCATTTTTCGGATTGGGTATAGATATGCTAATTATCTTTAGGAGAAATAATGAATATGCAACACTAGTAAGAATATAATCAGCTGGGAATTCTGTACTGGGCAGCAGCACTTATGGCGGAGCTATCCCCAGTGCTGCCTGGCGCCGCTGATAAAGAATATCTGCTGCACTGGGAGAATCCTTAGGGTTGAGTCAATTTCTTCATTTTACCGTGTGCCTGACACCGCACCGGGCAGGCAGGCTGCCACGAGCTAGTGGGGAAGGGAGCGGGCGGCCATCCCTCAGCGCCCGCAGCCCCCCAGCCGCGGCCCCTCGGGCACAGCCCGCCCCGGAAGAAGCCACGGAGGCCTCTGGGCACAGCAGCCATGGGCCGGGCGGTGAGCGTGGCCACCTGCGCCCTCAACCAGTGGGCCCTGGATTTTGAGGGCAACACTGAGAGGATTCTCAAAAGTGAGTGGGGTGGCGGCGGGCCCAGGGGAGGCAGCGGGGCCAGGCTGCGCTCTGGCAGCTGCAGGGCTGCGGTTGCAGGCGGCAGTGTGCAGTGGGTGCGGTGCTTGGGCAGGCCGGGTTGGGCCCGTGTCCGTGTTCCTGCTTAAACAAACTGTTCTTAAACAAACTGCATTGCAGGTATTCAGGTCGCAAAGAGCAAGGGAGCCAGATACAGGCTTGGTCCGGAGCTCGAAATTTGGTAAGATGCCTTGGTTGTTATCTGATACATAGCTAGGAGATGCAGGTAATTAAGTGCTAAACAATGGCCAAAAACCAAAACATGTCGTAGTCTACGAGTTAAACTGGCATTAAAACCATGCAGCTGCCAGCACAAACAAACAGGCTGTAGCTGCCAGCCCAGAGTGCTTCTGAAAGGGGTGTCCCAGCAGCTCCAAACAGCTCTCACGAAGGCTGATGTTTACAGTGCCGTGTCACCGTGCTCTGTATGAATTGCATGTGCCGTAAAATGCTTCTTCTCCAAAGCACTCTTGTTCCCTTGGTTGTGGTGCTGATACTGCCTGAATGTTTTATTTCTTATGTTTTCCCATGCAGTGGTTACGGCTGCTCAGATCACTATTATGAGTCCGACACGCTCTTGCACTCTTTCCAAGTTCTGGCAAAGCTTTTGGAGTCTCCCTCTACTCAGGACATCATCTGCGATGTGGGAATGTAAGTCCTGGGAGTTCCAAGAGTGCTGGCTTTGTGTAAGCAAATGCTCCTGGATTGACAGGACTTTGCACCAAACTTTTACACACTTCTTAGGAACTACACTACTTCCCTCTCTGGTTTCCACCAGGAAGACTGTAGAAGAATGTGCAGGACGTTTTCTGAAAGATAATCCTTGCAGACTTTTTTATTTTTTTCTGGGGGGCAGGGGAGTGAGATTCCTAGTGGCTGGGCCCTTTAGGAGAGAGGTAGAATAATTATAATTATTGATTGGGAACCTAAATTCCTGGGCCTTTACTCCCATGGGTAAGCTTTTGGGTAAGACCTTGTGTTATGTGTGAAAGAAAGGATTGTGTAAATTGTCTGTCTTTCAGGAATGTCATGGCTCATGTAACTTGCTTTAACTGTCAGATGGCTTTACAGGCAACGTACGTGTATGCCACGATCACTGAAGCCATTGTGTCCTGTGCCAACAGTGAGCTGCAATAAATTGTAATTAGAAAGCTAACGCATATATGCACACCTGTGTATTGGTATTGAGACAAATGAAGGCATAAAGCTACCCTTTTTTTTACTTGAACTAGCCTGGTAGTGCTGTGGGGAGCCAAGTTTGAATAAATAAGCTAGCCCAGCCAATGGAGTCTGTTGTGTTGCACTCTGTGTTTCTCAGGTGGACCTGAGAATGTATCGGTAGTCACTGATAATATCTGAGACTGACAAAATGGCCAGAAAATAAGATTTTTGCTAACATTAGAAGTTAAAACTTCATACATTGTTTTATTGAATTCCCTTTAGTGATACAATGCAGAAGTTTTAACAGTTCTTGTGGAGTGAAGCAGATTCTGTCTTGGGGTTTGTTGATCCCAAGTGATCCCAGTGATCATGGCATACATTGTTTTTGTATTTTCTTCTAACATTTCATCTAACGAGCTTAGCCACTAATAATTTCTCTTCTTACTTTTGCAGGCCTGTTATGCACAGAAATGTTCGCTACAACTGTCGAGTGATCTTTCTAAACAAGTAAGTAGTTCTGTGTGTGTTCTGTGAGACAAAGCATTAGGATATCCTTTCAGAGACCTGATTGGCCTTGGAGCAGGATTCTTCAGTACTGGATAAGAGGATGGAGTTGTCCTCCTATCTACTACATTCTAGAGAGACAATGTAATGTTTTCCATCATCTCTTTTTCCCTTCTGACTTTGTAGAAACTAAATTTCCACTGCTCTCTGAAAGGGAGAGCCCAGGAAGAAAACTTTGAAGTCTGCAGTCAGAAACCTTCAAAAAGATTGTTTATAGTAGTTGTTTACTGAAAATAATACTAGAAAAAATAAATAAGTGATTTCATTTTCATCAGTGTTCTTATTTAGCCTTATTTGTCTGCACATCAGGTCTTAACTCACCCTTTCTGTTTTATTTTCTGTTTTAAGAAAAATTCTTCTGATTAGACCAAAAATATCATTGGCAAATGCAGGAAACTATAGGGAACTCAGATGGTTTACCCCATGGAACAAAGCAAGGTAGGTTGGCTACTGTTAAACTGTGTTTAAAAAAGACAGCTTGCCATTTGCATCCTCAGCAGAAGGAATGAAATCTCTACTGCAGCACAGCAAACAGCGAGACAAATCAGTAGAGCTGCATAATTAAAGCTTAGTTAAGAATCTTATTAAATGTGATCAAACTGAATTAATAAGCTTGAAGGAAAAGGGTTAGGGTTAGGCTAAATTATTTTGCTGTGGTGTAGTGCTGTCGCTTTGGTTTTGCATACTGTCTAACTATATGCAGTTTGGGATTAGAGGAGCCTGTGTTTTTTTTGCTTGATTGTGGCATCCTATTCAATACTGAGCTGGAAAACAGTGTGAAATGGATCAGCTCAGTTAGAATTTCATGACTGCAGAGGATGGATGTTACCTGATGACGTAGCAAAATACGCTCGATGCACATCTCTGATGTTGTTCACCTATCCTGTAGTCAGGGAATGGTTCTAAGTTGATGGTTTTAGTAAAATACTTCTGAGGGTTTCTGAGAGCCTGTCTTCCTAATCCCACTCAGTTCTGGGTGAGTTCTGAGTTACTCATGTAGAAACACTGCGAAAAGATAAACTTTTATTTGGTATTCAACACTTACTTGTGTTCTTTGTTGCATCTAGTTAATAACTAGAATGGAGCTGTGCACCCCTACCATTTACCACAGTTTTTTTTTTACCTTAAGCAGAGGTTATTGTCATTGTGGTGCAACCTCTTAACACTTGGAAGGGTGTCATAGTTACTCCTGTTCATGCCTCATTGTTCACACCCATTTCTTTGCAAAATCAGGGTATCTCCTGTAAAGGATTTTCACTGAAAAAGGCCATCTCAGGCTTCAGCTTCAGCCTGAAGACACTTTAAGCACCTGATTATTCACTGGAAAGTACAGAAGCAAATATTAAGATACCACAAATAGGCAACCTAGCACAGTTACAAAAGCTTAAGCTTTTAATTTTTTTTTCTCATTGTTTACCATGCATTTCTGAAGCCTTCATGAAAAGTATGAAAGTCTACTTTAAAAAAAAAACAAAAACAAAAACAAAAAAGACCATACAGAACCCTGTACAACTGAAGTGCAATTTCTTTAGCCACCACTATGATTTTCATAACCATGTATTCAGTTTATAAACCTTCTTTAGGCATGTGGAGGAATATCTTCTACCAAGGATAATTCAGGAAGTGACAGGACAGGTAAGTTTTTAATGGATTCTTTTCTTTTTAACTTCAAGATTCAGCAATCTAAACGCAGATGATTTGTGCCATAAAGGGGTAGAACACCAAGTTCTTCTGTCAGTCATCGCAAATCCAGTGGTTTCAGTGATAGTTCTCAGACTGATCTAGTCCAGCTTATGTCAGTATTTAGTAGCAAAATGAGTGACTCTTGAATTTGCCTTGACTGTTTATATATATAGGACCTTGAAAATTGTCTCATTTTGCATTATTCTGGTACTGAGCTTCTGTGTTTGAGACTAGAAATGATAATGTGTTTTGAGGCCAGGAAAAAAACAACAAACCAACCACAGAAAAAGCTGAATGTTCTTAATTCAGAAGGATCTAAAACTTGGGTTACTTCCCCTAAAACGTGTGATTCACAGCATAAGGCAGTCTCTGTTCTGCAGAGAATTTAACTCAAAAGCACTTTTCCTGACCTAAAGTGAAGCACTTCACCTGAATACCACTGAAATTCCAGCAAGGAATTTCAGTGTAACTCAGACATTTGCAGTTCAGAACTTATTTTTTTTTTCTTTTTTTACTTCAACTTGGCATAAAATGAAGGAAAGTACAGTGTGATTGGTAGCATGTCATTTCACAGAAGTGACTTGTTCTGTTGTTTTAAGTTTGCAGGTAACTTTTTGAATCGTATTAAATAGATTCTTCCATTCCATATTAGTAAGGGTGTTCTTGTTTGTTTGTTTTTTTCCTTAGGACACTGTTCCTTTTGGAGATGCAGTGCTAGCAACCAAAGATACCTGCCTAGGGACAGAAATATGTGAAGAGCTCTGGGCACCTAACAGGTAAAGGAAAAGAAACGGAAAATAAACTAACACATACCTTGGACCTGCCAGAAATAAATGTTTCTGTAAAAATCTGCTTATTATTCTTCTAGGCAGTATATCCTTCAGAAAGTGCCAGTAAACTTGAATATAATGAGGAGCGAGAAATACATCACGGAAAAAAATTCAGTAAATGGGTTAAAATTTTTTGATGCTTCTTCCCTTTATATAAAAACTTTTCACTCTTATCTGCTATGTGCCTTGTGCTGGAATTTGTGCTAGGAGAATGTGGCAGGTTATCCAGAAACTGAGGACTGTGTTTACAAGAAAAAACATTTCAGTAGTTTTCTTCATCCTAAAGAAACTGGATATGTACTATTACAGGCCTGTTTATACTGCAGTTACAGTCACAAAAGTGACAGGTAAAGTCTTTTTACCATTTTGGAATTGCACAGATAGAAATGAGGAGCTTGCATTTGTTATACCAGATTCAGAGAGTCCAGCTGATTTTCATGATGCAAGTGTCATTGCTGGGAATGAAGCCTTCAAGGCTACTGTTAGGTATATTCAAGAGGATGGAATAGTTCTAGAGGAAAGTGTGTAATTAGTGATCAGTAGTAGAACAATAAGACTGTTCCTGTAAAACACTGATCAGCTGCAGAAGTACAAAGTTTGGAGGACAGAATGGGAGATCTGCTCATTCTGCTGAAGAATAGTTAGCCCTGCTTGTGTCAATATCACATCATGTTCTTCATATGGGTGGTAAGTGAGCCATCCTTTCAGGATTTTATTTGGCACATAGGCCTAATTTCTGGAGTATCCAGTGCCAGTAATCATCCCATATCATTCCATTTACTATACACAGTCTCAAAAATTTGAGAGCACTGGTAGGTCCCATGATTTTCATGGGCAAGTGGAGCTTTGCCATAACTGACAAGGTGGAGCTTAGGCTCCCACATCACTTAGACTTTCATCACTTTGATATGTATCCCATTACCTGTTAGCTCAGTCCTTCTACTTTATTTTTAAGCCATCATACAATCCATAAAGACTAAAGGTCATTAACAGAAAGGAAACCTTAGTGCCCTTAAGCAATACGTCCTGTTAATACTTCAGTTGCTGTTACAACTAAACCAGTTCTTCCCAACAAAGAAAATCTCATTAAGAAAGGTCAAAAGAGGGGAGGAAAAAAAAGTTTCTGTGAAAGCTGTTGTAGTAAACACAAAAGAAATGAAATGTTCCAGCTGCCTTTCCAAATCTTTCAGTTCAAGTAATTCATTTCCTTATCACTGCAGAATGTGTGGTGTTTTATAGATAAAGATGCTGTGATTTTTTGTCTGAGCTGAGACAGAGAGAAAACTGGCAGGGGGATTTATGTTCATATGTCTTGGTGGTTTTAAATGATTCCTACAGTATTCCCAGCTGCATGGTGATTGCCAGCTGAATTTTTTGCTGCCTTTTGCTTTGGCAGCCCTCATATCGAAATGGGACTCGATGGAGTGGAAATTTTCACTAACTCTTCAGGGAGTCACCACGTGCTGCGGAAGGCTCATACCCGGGTGGATTTGGTGAATTCTGCCACAGCAAAGGTGTGCTTAGGGAAGGAGGGGTGGGAAAAGAGTGTTTCGTTATGCATTTTTTTTTCTCTATGGGACAGTCTCCTCTCCTGTGAGCTCGGTGGCTTTGGTGAACCTTGTTAGTTTCTTGGTTTTTTTAATCCTGTAATTACTTCCCCTGATTGAATCAGCTGCTGAGGTTCTGTGCTCCTTTGGGAAGCCCTGCTTTATGTAACACTCTAATGTGAAGCATTGCAGCTGGTTTTAAGCTCTTTGACCCCAAATGTCAGAAGTGGTTTTGTTGCAGGTCAGCTGTGCCTGATCTGTAGAGCAGAAAAGCAGGAGAGAAGCTATTTGATGTTTGCTTGGGAATATGGGAGAAAAAAATCTACCTGTGTGCATGTGTGAGGAGCCCTCTTAAAAGGAACTTTGCATGGGAGAAATATCAGGTAGAAGTTGGTGTTTTAACACAGTCATTACTTTTTTTTTTTTTTTGTCATCTTTGTACTTAAAATTTATTTTTCTACATTGGAAGCTCTGCTTATTTTAAAAGAAGAGAAGCCATTTTGTTCCTAAATGCAACCTTGTCTAACAGCAGTGGGAACAAGAACAAACGAATGAATTAGTGCAAAGCATTTAGTTTGTACAGCTGCCTTGTCATAATAATTTAAGATGCTTTGGTTCTATTTAACAGTGTTTGCTCTGTCCTCAGATAACCAGCCACGGCTGCTGCCATCAGTTTCTCACTTCCCTCAATCTGTCTATGGATCTAGCAATTCACTTTTGAAGTGCAGCCCTCTCCATTTGGGCTAAGTTAACTCTTCAGTTAATAAGGAAAGATTCATGTTTTCCAGCAGCAAGAAAGGGATAGAGCTCATTTACTATGTTGACTTTTGCTATAATTTCTTTATATTGTGTGTATGGCATGCAAAGTACTTCTTCCAATGAAAAAAAGAAGAGTCTAAGCCCTAAATCCCTCACAACTTAGAGTATGCAAAGGACTTGAACAGTGAAAATATATTTTTTATTTCATTATTTTCATGTTCTATATTCACTCTATCCTGAAAAACTCTTTTTTGTCTACCTGTTTTCTTCCCAGAATGGTGGGATATATGTTTTAGCTAACCAGAAGGGCTGTGATGGCGATCGTCTGTATTATGATGGCTGTGCCATGATCTCTATGAACGGAGACACCGTTGCGCAAGGCTCTCAGTTTTCACTCGATGATGTGGTAACACATTCAACCTGTAACTAACTGAAGTTCCTGTTGAGTCAGTAGGGCTGTGTTTATGCTCAAGACTTTACAGAATATCCTCTGATACTAGGTCCAGATCTCATAGACTAAAAATATTTTGTCGTTAAATTGCCGAGATCTGCAGTAGCTGTCCTGCTTCTGCCAGTGAGGAAGAGCTGTCACAGTGGAGAAACTTGATGAGAATGGTTGTGTACATAACCACCATGTTTAGGACAGACCCTGTTAATTACATTCGCTTATTCAAGCAAATCAGTGCCAAGGTTGCAGTGTCCTAACTATGATATGTCTTGGTAAACACAAAGTTTGGTAGGTTGAGCTTTACTTCACAGGCCCATTTCTCAGTGCATTTGTTATTGCAGCTCTAGGCTTCATTTTATATGCCATGCTGATCTCTTTCCCCAGTCTGCTTCTTGACTTTTCCTCTAGTTCTTTGCTGCAACTGATGGTGAACCCATTGTTCAGCCATCTAGCTTCAGCCATCTGACAAGTGCTATAAATCTGTTAATTTCTGAGTATTCTAGTGTAGTCCGTGAAGTGAGCCTGCTGTGCTTGTTTTGTAGTGTAATTCCACTGAGTCGGAGATGACTTGTAAAGTAAGCATAGAGATCTGCACTGGAAAAAGTCACGTGCATTTTTCTTCCCCAACGTTTCAGGAGGTGCTGGTTGCCACCCTGGACTTGGAAGATGTTCGAAGTTACAGAGCAGAGATTTCATCTCGCAACTTAGCAGTAAGAATTCTTTACAAAGATTGTTTTTAAATCTACCAAGTTTGAATAATTATTGAATTTAAAAAATATTTACATGTTTTGATTTTTCATAGCGTTCTATAGCTCTGCAGTTTCATAGGCATATGATGCGTTAAACCTTGTCTTTCCAACTCTTCTGTCCTATTTCTTAGGCAAGTAAAGTGAATCCCTTTCCCAGGATAAAAGTGAATTTTGCTCTCTCAAGCTCTGATGATGTAGCTCTACCTACTCGTGTGCCCCTCCAGTGGAGACATCATACTCCTGAGGAGGAGATCTGGTAAGCACATTGAATTTGTTGCTTGGAAATGATTTTTGATAATGATTTAAAACTAATGGAGGTGAACACAAAATCTTATTTATATTTAAGAAAGTATCTCCTTGGAAGAATTCTAAGTTGACCTCTCAGGTCTCGTCCTATAACCCTCTTGAAATGAGCATTTTCTGTGATTTCAGCCTTGGTCCTGCATGTTGGCTTTGGGACTATTTAAGGCGCAGCAAACAGGTAAGAGCACCTGGTTTTTGTTAGCATGCACACCTTCTTCTGTGGCATACGGACAGTGGATTGCTGTCCTGTGCTGCTGTTAGTGCAGGGTGATGTTGTCAGTCCATGCTGCCAAGTTAGATCTCACTGGTAGTTCATTCAGACTTGAAATACTTCCACAGGATGTTTTCAGACTTCTTCCTTAAGAATCATGATTTCTTCGAAAGAAATATCCCCTTCATTGTATAAATTTGACTTTCTTTCATGTTGAAACACTGCTTTTTCAGTAAGAAAAATATTTTTAATGACGTTGTGGGGGTGTTTGAAATAAGTAGAGTGACAGAAACTAGTGGTTCAGTTTAACAGTGAATTACATATGAAAAAACTGGTCCTAGTTATTAGCTCTTCTGAATTACTAGAGAGTAAAGACATGCTGGAAGATTTTGTAGCTGAAGGATTTACACTGTCTCCTAGTTTCATTATCCAGTTCTTAAGAGTTGCTAGATCTGTTTTTTTTCCCTTCAGAACATAAGCAAACTTGAATGCTGCACGTCTAATTCCTTTACAGGAGTGTGTTTCTGAGTAGTGAAATATACATTTTTCTAATTTTGTGTTTTGGAATTACTTTGTTCTCAAGGCAGGATTTCTTCTACCTCTTAGTGGTGGAATTGACAGCTCTGCTACGGCTTGCATAGTGTACTCTATGTGTCATCAGGTTTGCTTGGCAGTCAAGAATGGAAGTAAGTGGATAAACATCTTGTTAGTAATGTCTGTTAATGGTTAAGGACAAGTTGCATTAGCTAGGTGCAATAGATGCAAGAGTTCCTTAAGAGTAGACTCTTGCCCACTTATTTTAATGGAACCCTTCACATCCCCCCTCCAGAAATTCCAGCAAAAACATTTGTTCAGATTTCAAGTTCTTTGAACTGGCTTAATGGCTTACATTTTGGGTTTAGGAACTGGTTGTGAAACTCAGGCCAGTTTCTGTCAACAGTATTTTACAAAATGTTGGCTGATTTAGTTCTGGGATTTCTGTTTATCATGAGAATTTTTTCCACTCTTAAATTCAGTGCTGCAAAGCATGGTTGGGCATGGTTCAAGCTTTTCAACTGCCCTTAAATAGACCGTACACATTCAGCTCACCCTTTCTACATATGGAATCATGTTTTCTGCTGAGCTTATTTAAGACACAGAACAAAGGGATTTAGTATTTCCATGTTCAAAATTAGGAGCATATCCAGTACTTCTTTTTTTTTTTTTTTGGACTATGAGAACATGTTTGGAGAGTTAAATGAAGTTATTTTGTGAGGGACAACATAAAGCTTAATGGGAATACAAGAAATAAATGAGTAATTTTCTGACCCTGGATAGTGGGAGCACAGCAATTTCTACTAGTTTTATTTCTTTTCCTCTGTCCTCAGATGCAGAGGTGCTGGCTGATGCACGCAGGATTGTGCATGATGAGACCTACGTCCCTGAGGAGCCTCGGGAATTTTGCAAACGTATCTTTACCACTTGCTATATGGCTAGTGAGAACTCCTCCCAGGACACTTGCAACAGGGCTAAGCTTCTGGCTGAGCAAATAGGCAGGTAGAGATTGGGAAGTGATAGAAGAGCTCATGTTCTGGCAAAAAGCTGCATATAAAACTTTCAAAGCCGAAAACAGGGAAAAATAGCAGAGGAATAGTTGAGTCTGTTAAGTCTGATTACTTCAGAAGTTGTTTAAGTGTGTAAATGTGAGGCATGCTGGGAAGCATTTGGCAAAGGACAGAGAAAACCTTGGAAATACACTCAGGAAAATGTTATACTTTCCTAAGGCTCTTCATAGCAGATCTGAGCTGGGACCAGCCTTAAAACATCATTTCATGGGTGTTTTTTTTTTTAACTTTAAGGCTTTTTATGTAGCCAGACTGTGCTAGTTGAGTCACTTCTGCTTGAATTCTTCTCAGCTATCACATCAATCTGAACATTGATGCGGCTGTGAAGGCTATTGTGGGAATTTTCAGCATGGTGACAGGTCGAACGCCCCGTTTTTCTGCCTACGGAGGGAGCAGCAGAGAAAATCTGGCACTCCAGAATGTGCAGGTGTGTTTCATGTAGGCTGAATCAGGTCAGACCCTTTGTTTGAAAGAGTACAAAATGGTAGAGTAGCACTGGGGACCTTCCTTTGAATTGCTGTGAAGACTTGAAGTCATTGTGATGTGTTCCTGAGGATTTATGAGCTTCCACTAAAAGCTCATCTGCAGCAGAAATCTCCAATCCCATGCAACTCGAGAGAGAACCAGCATAATTGTTGCTTATGATTTTTAAAACCTCACGGAATGGTCAGGAAGAAATAGTATATGCCTGTATCCCATCAGTAGCGTTGGTCCAGATGCTGGTTGGAAAAACATTCCAATAGAAGGTTGCCAGGCCAGGAAAATGAACAGCAAAGTATTCTAATAGATGAGTTACAAATCCAGTAGGATTGTGGCAGGGCAAGACTGAAGAACATTGCTAATATGTGCTAGACTTCCCTCTGGTGGATGCTGTCAGCCTTTAATAGGCTCTGTGTGAGATGTCTAGCTTATCCATTGCAATCTGTAGACCTTCTCAGTTTTAGAAGGTAGAAGATAGATATTTTATATATATACATAAATATATAAAAATATTTTTACATCTGAATGTGTTTAATAAGCGAGCTCAAAGGTAGCTCAAATTCAAATTCCTACTTCCACTTTTTTTCTTTGTGTCGGGACAGATTTGTGCTTTTACTTGGGTAGAGCTGGTGTATATATCCTATAGGATCACCAAAACCATAGCTGTCCAGTGATTTCCAAACCTCTCTTCTAGTCCCTAGCTCCAGATGTACCTTAATTGTCTTAACAGCCTTCTTTTGGGCTTATTCTTAAGAGCTTCCAATCTAAGCAGCTAACCTGCCTTAAGTATGGCAAAATGCTGACTCTCAAGTTTGTCAGTATTTATTTATTTAGCCAAGGACGTGATCTTTCATCCCCTAGAAAACTCCAGCAGTCTTCTCAGGCAGCAAACATTGAATCTTTTATCAGCTTTTTGGCACTGGGGTAGGATGAGTGACAGAAGAGTGTGATAATTTACTTACTATCACATACAGTTGTGGCTAGAACTGGAGACTGAATTTCGTGTCTCTGTTCAGTATTGTTACCTCCCTTGGAAAAAGTGAGTTTTAGAACGGGGACAGAAACAGAACCTTTTTTAGAAATTTTGTATAATTAAATGGCTTTGATACTGTATATGGGGATGTGTTAGATGGTTTATCTGTGTATTTCATCCCTCATGGATCCTAATCAGTGTGTGTAGGAGACAGAGAATTGCAACAACTCCCCATTCTACAATTCAGAGTAGAATAAACTTTCCCAGTTATGCTTTCCCGGGTGTGTTTAGTATCCCCTCCTTGTCCTTCTTACAACAGTCAGCCCCCTCACATTTTGTTCTTTATGGTTTTGTTTAGAGAACTGCTAATTACATATGGTTGGGGACATATTAGATTGCTTTGTAAATTTATGTTTTCATTTTTCTTTGCAGGCTAGAGTAAGAATGGTCCTTGCCTACCTGTTTGCTCAGCTGACACTTTGGACACGTGGAATGCCAGGGGGACTCCTGGTGCTAGGATCAGCCAACGTGGATGAAAGGTTGGTAAAAGGTACAAATCTAAAACCAGGTGAACTGGGAACAGGTCAGTGCAGTTCTTTACCAAATCCCAGCGTAGACTATTACTCAGAAGAGGTGAAAAACTAAGAATATCCTCATAGCAGTGAAATTAATGATAGCAGTTGGACAATCAGAATGCCACAGTTCTCTAGCTTTCTGAAGTTTAAGGCCAAAGTTATAGTTTTCCAATCAACTCCTGTTACTTCCTTAGCAAGTTTCAGTAGAGCTTCAGTAGCTACACCAGTAGAGGTTTCAGTTACCAGGTTAGCTTTCCAGTCCATATTTGTTGTATTTTCAATTACTCTATCAGGAATTATGTTGTGAACTTTGAGTTGAAAGGTTGGAGTGTTGCCATTAAAGCTGGCTTTTGGAAAGTAGAGGGACTGATAATCTCAAAAGGTTGTGGAGGGTTGTGTGTATTGGTTCTATGGGAGGTTGGGGTTTTTAATGTTTTTAACTGGCCAGGACAGTTTTTCAACTGGTTTTGCATCAGTGATGTTACCTTAGCCTGGGCAGTTTCACAGTGCTTCCTAACTGGGTAAAATATCATTTTCTTCCTGGCAGTTTCATGGCCTTTGGATAGCTCTGTTTCAGCTGAACACCTGTTTGTTCCATGTGTATGGATACGCTAGCAGTGTGCCATCTGTTTGTCCTTGTCTTTATGCCATACATATGAGCTAATATAAGCTATTATTTATTACACTAATGTTACATTATTGCTATATAAAACCTTTTCTCTTGCCCAGTCTCCGAGGTTACTTGACAAAGTATGATTGTTCAAGTGCTGATATCAATCCCATTGGAGGAATCAGCAAGACTGATTTGAAGAACTTCATACAATATTGCATCGAAAACTTTCAGCTCACAGCTCTCAGAAGGTAAGCAGTAAAGCAGTGATTTGTGATTTTTATTTTCTACTAACAGAGCTGAGTTGAAGTAATAGTGCAAATGCTAGGAAAGAAAAGCCTGCTGCCTATCCCTCTGTTTCCAGATGATTGTGTGCAATTACACAAGACCAGTCTAAATGGCTGGGTGCTGAAAATCTCTCCAGTCTCAGGAGTTACTGTATGCAAGGTTTTGGGTTGTTAATTGCACTGAGGTGGAATGGTTTGAGCAGCTGCTTCATGTTTTCAGTATAAGCATACTTTTTAAACCTGGGACAGCTTGCAAGTACCACTTCTTTAGAGCTATCTAATCAGTTTGAAGATCATGCCCTGCAAAAGTTTTGAGGAAAGCATTTGATTTTTGACAAACCAGACAGGCTAGTACTAATGAGACTGGACAGAATTTTTCTTTTCTTCTTCCTACAGTATCATGGCAGCTCCACCCACTGCAGAGCTAGAGCCCCTGGTGGATGGACAAGTGTCTCAAACTGATGAGGTAATGGGCACTGACTTTAAAATGCTCTGGTAAGCCACATTCCAAAATGTGTTTAAATATGGAGACATAGAACAGCAATTAATGTTTGCTGTTCTATGTCTCCATATTTATTGACGAGCGTGTAATAAATGTCCTTAAGGCACTGACAAGGCACTGGTACCTTGCACCAGTGTTACCCACGTTGCCAACAGTCTCCAAAACAGCAAATCAAAGGTTTGTTGTTGTGTTTTTTTTTTTTTTTAATTATTTTATATTTTGGGCAGTTAGAAGGATGGGTGTTCTGAAATGTTTCCAAAATTCCATTTTAGAGTTTCTTAACTTCAAAAGAACCAGTCAGTGCCTTTCTGCTTTTAGTGACTGATGATAAACCCCTTCCTCTTCTCCCCACCCCTTCTTTTTTGCTATCCCCTTAGATAAGAGAGGACTGATAAGCCTGACAGCTACTTCTAAGGACTGTTGGACATTCATCTGCAGGATACCATAAAACTTTTTAAAAACTTTTTTCTGATAAAGGGTTGCTTAATTAAAATTTCACAGCTTTCTTCATTTGGACTCATCTTATTGATATATCCTACATTTAAGCTACCTTGAAGGGAAAATGAAAAAATCTTTCAAAAGACTTGCTTTCACTAGCCAAGTAAAATATATTCCTTTAAGAATCTGAAATCTCATCTTTCGTAGATCTCAGTTCTTTTCTTCTGTTTGTAATATTGATCTCTTTTTGAGCATGAATCAAAGATACACCAAAATGAAATTGTCAAACTGTGCTATTGCAATTGCTCATAAAATGACTAATTGTAATTGGAGTAGTTGAAATGTTCAGCAGTTTTTCGTGTCTCCTTTCAGGCAGATATGGGGATGACATACACAGAGCTCTCAATCTATGGCAAATTAAGAAAGATTGCAAAGGCTGGACCATACAGTATGTTTTGTAAGCTGATTCATTTGTGGAAGGAAATTTGTACTCCAAGAGAGGTAATACACAAAATAAAAATGAAATTATCTAATGTCTTTGCCAAAATAGACTATGTTTAGAGAATGTTCATATAGAGTTCTTTTTACTTGGAAGGGATGGTTTGATTATTCTCCTGTGTTTAGAGATGTTCTACAGTTGTAACAGAGTATGCTGAAGAAAATTGCATGGCTCTCTTAAATTAATGATGTGGCTTGTTTTGTGTATGTTAGAAATGGTTACAACAGTAATTGGGGAATTGAAAACAATTGCTACAGAACTGTACCTTCAGGGGAAAATTACACTCTGAAATGTGTATGGCTAACTGCTCTAGAAGCCTTTGGGTTATGTATTCTGAGACTGAAAGTAGCTCTTGCTTTGCAAGAGTATTTTGCCTCAAGCTGTTGTTCCTTTCTTGGGCATAAAGGAACATGTTCAGATTGTCACCTGAATCACAGCAGGTAGTGCTTACCGTTAGATTTCTTGCAAGGCACTTCCCTGTTGGTAAATGTTAGGCACAGAGACCAAGGTGGTGTCTGAAAATGGTCTGAAATGCCTCTGCCTGTGAGAGTCATCCCCAGTGATTCATACTGGTAGTGGTAGGTCATTTATCTACTTGTTAATGGTGGAAAATGGGTGTGTAAAAGCTAGAACACTGTCTCCAGAATGCTGTTCTCATCTAAAATTTTCAATTCCAAGCAACTTCAGCTGAAAGCTATATTCTCTATACACAGGTGGCATCAAAGGTTAAGCATTTCTTCAGGATGTATTCAGTGAACAGACATAAAATGACCACCCTCACTCCTTCCTACCACGCCGAAAACTACAGTCCAGACGACAACCGATTTGATCTGAGGCCTTTCCTTTACAACACCACCTGGTCCTGGCAGTTTAGGTGTATAGATAAACAGGTAAACATCCTCTGCTTCTTGTATTTAAAGCTCTCAGTGGGGTAAGCTCAGTTCCTGTGAGTGTCAACAAAAGACAACTAATGCTTAGGATAATCATTAACACAGAGATTTCTTTGATTGTTCTTTTCACCTAATTGTGAGCCCAAGAATCCTCTGCTTTTGATGTGGGTGGCTTTTTCTGTTTGTGGTTTAGCACGCTTGTCATTCTGCTAGGAAAGCAAGAAGAAAAAGCATGCACTAAGTTTAGAAGCTTTCAAGTTGTGGCCATACTCACAAAGTCTTGTGCTTGTGTGTGTGTGTCAAAGAAGTAAGACGCAGCAGTTCATTGTGAACGTTTCTCCCACCTGCTTCTGCAATATCTCCTTTGGCCCTTCAGGTCAGTTAACACACAAATATGTTTGCTCCAATACTGCAAAGTATTGGTTCAACACTCAGTTTCAGCACTGAGATGTGGAGGAGCTCAAGCAGCTATCACACCTGTGACCTGCTTAGCTCTTGGTAGTTTTCAGTCACACTTCTGACATAATTTTAATGCATTTATTTTATGGCAAAAGTGCTGGACTGAAGAATTTTAGCACCTTGAAATTTTCCCTGCCAGAGATTTTGCACATCAGCTGTTTTTAAGAACAGTTTTATATATGCAATAAAGTATTAATTACCTTGTCTGTGAAATGCAAGACATGCTGTAATAGCATTTTATTACGTTGAAACCTAGGACAAAAGCTACTGTGTGCAGCAATTTTTTTTTGGTAGATCTGTTTTTTTTTTTTTTCCCTATAGCTTTGGACTCTTTCTCACTGGAGTTCAAAAGGGAGTTGAGTAAAATATTTATGTAAAGTTTGGATCAAAATGTAATTTAATGCTTACAGAAGATGTGATTAAGGTCTTTTAATGATTCAGGATATTGTTACAGACTAACTTAATTTGTATGTCGTAGCAGTTCTGCACACAAGGGTTTTAGCCATTGCAATTCGTTCCTGAAAATTAGGAGTCAAGCTTGGGGAATAAGCTGTTATTTGGGCAGAAGTCACCTGGACTCCTAGCTGTTTATTGTGGATAGCCTTTTGCAAGGCTGGAAAATAGTGACTTCCAACAATGCATCAAAACTGCCCTAATCAAGAAAGGGAGTGTTGTCAGTTGCCATTATTATGCATATTCAGAGAATCACTCTAGGACAACCTCTCACTGGCAATTATGTGCCTGGGACTTAAAAACACTTAAGGTGTTTTTTTTGTATAGTGGCAGGATGGTGAAAATGTGGCATAAACTCTAAAAGACATAGTTCTGCCAGAAAACACCTTTACTTAGGCAATGCTGGGTTTTCGTGTGGAAGAACCATGCAACCACATGAGCTCATCTGTGCAGAGAAACTGGTTTGATTGCTAACAGTAGAAAACCTGTTGGATTTTGGAAAATACTTTTTCACTTGTGATGTTTTATAGTGTTGTTAAGCCAATTCAGTTGTCCACTGAAGTGCAAAATTCCCTCTGCATTTGTTGTAGAAGGAACAGTGGTAAGACAAGGAGGTTGAGATGTTAACTGCCCTGGGAATTACCAGATTTGCCCTTATGCCACTCAGCTCTACCTAGCTGAAGGTTCCATATGGGTGAGGGAATTTTTAGCAGCTTAAAGCGACCCTTGGAGCTGCAGTGGCACAGTTTGCAGCATCTGGTGTTGAATTATGGCTGGCATAAGGATTTATGGCCAGAGCATGTACTTTAACAACTTCTAATAGCCAAAATGTCCAATGACATTTTAATAGCTGGCATAATTTGACTGAACAGTAACCTAGCTCAGAATAAAGCTGGCACAACCACCTCCAAGGATTAGCTCTCTGCAATGTCTTCTGCTTTTTCCAGTGCTTTGTGGTCATACCACAAGAATAGCCACCTTTGATTAAATAAAAATGTCTACCAAGCTGAGTATGTGTGACCTTTTCATGATCAGTAGCAGAGGCTGAGGGAAGAACATAAGAACTGTAAACTTACAGTATGATTTTCCCCCTCTATATGTCTTCACAGATGTTGGGAACATAAAACTGAGCTTTCCAGAGCCAAAGATAACATGCAGACCATCGTGTTTAGTTGCTGCTTTTGGGCTATCCTCCATCAGTTTGTGGAACCCTTTCTGAAGTGATCTATATTGTAGACATAGACCAGCTAAACATAAAGTAACTCCATTTCTTAAGTTTTCAGAATAGTGAAGGTCAAGTCTTATAAAGCTATGTGCATGAAAAGCATTTTCCTGTGTTCACTTTTTTCCTAGTTTTTGTTACGGGCAGGGTTCCAGCTTATGGCCTGATCTGATCTGACAGCTGTCCCTGAACGGGACAGTCTTGCCTCCCTTCCTATTTCTCCTGGCTTCTCCTGAGATGGCTTCGGTGCTTACTCCTTGGTCAGCTAAATGAAGTCACCAAACTGACAGAAAACTAGGAACTGATGGGAGCATGCAGCCAGGGGCAGCTGAGAAGATGGGCTGGAAGAAAGTTTGACCTTCTCTTTCAACTGCAGCTAGCAGAGCATGTTCAGCTCTGTTGTCCCCCAGAGTGCATCTCACTGTCAGTTCCTGATAAATCTGGGCTCTACACTGACTTGAGACGGAAGTCTGAAAATTTAGGAGGTGATAAATGCAACTTAGTCTTACTGCTGAATCTGTTTCTTCTTAATTTGCAGGTGTCCAATCTAGAAAAAAAGGAAGGAATTTCTCGAGCTGAAGATGTGGACTGATTTGCTTTCTTGTTTAATACTGGTAATTAATTTGGTAAACAATGTTTGAAACTGGAGTATTCTGTTGAGTATACTGAGGAACTGGAGTATACTGATGAGCAGAGATGACTTAATTGTTGAAATGATAATTGTAAATGGTATTTATAATCAAGCTTTTTTTTTTTTTCTATTTGAATTGCTTCTGTTTCGTTCCCAATACACTTAAGCCCTCATTTAGCTAAAGAATCATTCACTAAGGATTCTCATCAGCTACTTCAAGTAGCCTTTAATTGAAAATATTTGGAAAATATTTGGATAAGCTCATCACATAAAAGCAGGGGAGTCTTGTGAAAGTGTATACACATTGGAATATTGACTGGTTATTGTAGCTTGGATATGATTTTTGAGTAATATTTCACTGAAAGAATAAAACTTATAACAGCTCTGGCATGTGCTGTTGAGGGGAGAGGAAAATCATTTTACTTGGCAATAAACTTCTAATTTTGTAATGGTAATTTACTCTTATTTTACACGGCTTTTATGTATCTAGCATAAGCTACACAGACTGGACCAGCATTTACAAAGCTGTGTAAGGTCTAATTCAGCAAGGTACTAGAAACATGTCTGCCTTGAAGCAGATGGGCTGTCTTCTTGCCAGTGGCTTCCAAATTAGAGTTCAGCTTTTTCTTTTGCACCTATTTGCTGTATACCTAGTGACAGTTCATTCCATGATCTCTGATTTCATTTTCTCAGAGAGGAATAATACCTACTTCACACAGATGTTCGAGGATTGTTTAATGGTTACCACTCTCCAAGATTCTCAGCTGTACCTTAAGGATTTTGAATAAAGTTGGCATGCTGTGTGTTCCCTCTATGAATTTTTGATGCGTAATGGTGGCTTGGTGTCAATGGAATACCTTCTGGTTTATAGTTTATTGAATAGAAAGAACACAAGTTTGGCGTGCATGCCACTGCTGCTCCTGCTGGCTCAGGTGCTGCCTGGCCAGGAACTGAATGAGGTCTGTTGTCAATGACTGCGCAGCCACTGAGTGGTTGGAATTACCCACATAATCCCTTTTCTGCACGAATGAAGCTTCTTGTAAAAGCATCTGGAAGTATAATGCAGAATGCAGTATAAAGGCAGCCTTCTTTGAGTTCAGTTAGTGTTACCCTCCTCTCAGCTACTCCTTGTGAACAATTTTAACTTAACAAGTTCATTGATCTTTTCAACACTCCAGTGCTTTCACCCCAGCAAAAGCCAACAGATGGGGCAGCATTTGCTGGCGATGTTCTGTCAGGATTCCTGCAAAGGCAACAACCCCCAGAAGCTGTCTTTACACGGGACTGAAGCCAGCTTTGCAGTGTTTTAGGGGCTTTATGGGATCTTTTCAGGACAGCCAGCCCTTGGGGGCACTTGCACAGCACTCCCTACACTGGTGTTGCAGGAAGTCTTTTGGAAGCTGCCAGGTGCAGGCCACGTGCTGGCCAGACATCCACTGCCTTTTTCTGAGGACATGGCAAGGCACTCACAGGACAGCTGCACTTAGAGACTCCCTCTCTTGCACTGCTCGCCTGCGCTGCTCTTGGAGGAAGGAGTCGTGCAGGAAGGGAATGTTGGGGGGCCTCCGCTGTACAGCACAGCCTGCAAGCCTCTCTCCCATCCACTGGGGCTTCCCACAGCCAAAGAGCTTCTGCCCAGGGGGACCGACTGCAGCACAGCTGCCTGCAGCTGTCAGCAGGAGCAGCACCAGCCAGATCAGCCTTCCTGGACCAGCCCGGCTTGCTGCTGCGCTACAGAGCTGGGAGGCTTTGCCAGAAAGGGGAAGGGCTGGGGAGCTGCTGTGCCCTGCATGTCCCGAATGTGCTGCACGTGTGTCCTCGGGACGGTAGCTGTACCTGTTACCCGTGGGATGGAGTGCTGGGGAACTGGGCTGAGATGAGGCCGTGTGGGCAGTGAGGTCTCCAGGTCCCCACCCAGGCTCTTTCCATGCTGGCGGGTGCCTCCGAAGCCTAAAGGCAAGAGCAGAAGGGTTAGTGATGGGCTGCCCTGAGAGGCTGCGGCTGAGCTTTGCTTCCTGACCTCTGCACCCGTGAGCTGAGAGGGCCAGGCAGGAAAGGAGTCTGTTATTTGCTCAGCTGCAATGATCTGTCAGAGCCGGCATGCTCCTTTGCTCTGGGCACTGATGGCTCTTTTTCTCCCGCCAACGGGGGAGATGGGAGCAGGACTGCTGCCAAGTGGGTGGCAGCTCCTGAGCAAGAGGGGTCAGCAGTGATCTCTCTGCTCACGGCAGGAATGCCAGCCTTGTGCTCCCAAAGCCAACCCTGGACTCTGAGTGACCAGACTGGTGGATGAGGGAAAGGCTGCTGACGTAGTCTGCCTGGACTTGAGCAAAGCCTTTGACACGGTCTCCCACAGGATTCTCCTGGGGAAGCTGGCAGCCTGTGGCGTGGATGGGTTCAATGTTTGCTGGGTTAAAAACTGGCTAGAGGGCTGGGCCCAGAGAGTGATGATGGATGGAGTTCCATCCAGCTGGCGTCCCGTCATGAGTGGTGTTCCCCAGGGGTCGGTACTGGGGCCCATCTTGTTTAATATCTTTATTGATGAACTGGATGAGGGGATTGTGTGCACCCTCAGTCAGTTTGCAGATGACACCAAGTTGGGAGGAAGTGTCGATGTGCCTGAGGGTAGGGAGGCCCTGCAGAGGGATCTGGACAGGCTGCACCCATGAGCTGAGGCCAATGGGATGAGGGTCAACAAGGCCAAGGGCCGGGTCCTGCACTTTGGCCACAAGAACACCATGCAACGCTATGGGCAGAGCGGCTGGGTACTGTGTGGAGGAAAAGGACCTGGGGGTGTTGGTTGATGCTCAGCTGAACGTGAGCCAGCAGTGTGCCCAGGTGGCCCAGAAGGCCAATGGCATCCTGGCTGCATCAGAAATAGTGCANAAGAGCGGATGGCCTCACCTTGTGCCAGGGGAGGGTCAGGGTGGGTGTTAGGAGAAACTTCTCCGAAAAGCCATGATGCACTGGCACAGGCTGCCCAGGGAGTGGTGGAGTCACCGTCCCTGGAGGTGTTCCAGACACATCTAGATGTGGTACTGAGGGACACGGCTTAGTGGCAATCTTGGTGGGGGGTGGACAGTTGGACTGGGTGATCTTGGAGGTCTATTCCAACCTTGATGATTCTATGATTCGATGCTCCCCACCAGCTCAGGCTGCCCAGGGCCCCGCTCAGCCTGGTCCTGGGCACGCCCAGGGTGGGGGCACCCCCAGCTCTCTGGGCAGCTGTGCCAGGGCCTCACTGCCTGCAGGAGCCATAGGCAGTGAGAGAGGCAATACGCTGTCGGTTGCGTTAGAAGAGGTGTGCAGTGTCTCCATGTCGGAGAGGCGCCGGGCGCCCCACGTCCCGGACAGGGCCGATGCAGATGACGCAGTGATGCAGGCACCCGCAGCGCAGGAGCGGCGGCATCGGGTTGCTGTGGTGATAGGCGCCTTCCGCCGGAAGTGACGCCACAAGGGGCAGGAGCTCAGCAGCTGGAGCGGAAGCGCTGGAGCGATGGCGGAGGTGGAAGGAGCGGGCACCGAGACCGAGAGCGGGGGCAGCCCCGAGGCTGGGACCGCGACAGGGACCGGGAGTGGATGGCGGCGGCCCCACGGTCCTCTCCAGCGGTACTACGGGCCGTCTGCAGCCGAAGCGGCAGAGGCAGCCCCGGACCCTACTGACATCGACGGTCCCAACTTCGACCCGGAAGTTTTTCTCACTAAGGTGACCTTTGACTGTGTCGTGACCGCCCCCACTTCCTTTCTCTTTGAGACCCCCGAGATGTTCGTGGAAATGTCCTCCTGGACGCCCCTCTGGGGACCTGCTAGGCATTGCTTTAGGGAAACCATGGACTCCTGGCATGGAGCTTTAGGTCCATGCCCAGGGCCTCTCTGGGACCCCAAAGGAATGCTGTGAGATCCTCTGTGGGAACCTCGTGGAAAGACCCTGTAGGGCCATGATACAGCTTCTTAAGGGGATGTGTTAAATCCCTCCAGGAGGATTCCATTGGATCCTTCAGGCCACGCAAAGAATCCTATGGGGAGCCCAGAAGTGGATTCTTTGGGCACTCTATTGGTGTTCTCCCTCCATAGGCACCACTTGGGATCCTGTCTGTCCCTTCATAAGGGTGTGGCTCCATGGGGGCTCTTTGGCTTTCCAGCAGGGCCCCAAGCTTTGGTTGGAAGCTCTTGGGGGTCACTTGCCAATGCCCGTGGGAGCGGGGTGTAGGGGTGGCACATTGTGGGGCCTGGGTGGCAGTTGGGGGTCCCCAGGCAGTGCTGGGGGCTGTGCAGGGACAGTCAGAGGGCGTTGGAGGGCAAGTAGGGGTTGGGTGGAGCAGCTGAACATCCAAGAAGCACCATGTAGGAGCCTGAGGTTGGGAATTGGAGGCTCTGGGAGAGCTGATGGGGTGCAGCGGGACCTGGGGGGAGTTGTGCCACTGTTGCTGGCCCTCCAGGTGCGCAGCGAGTGCCCCCTGGGGCAGCTGTTGGCCCGTGAAGCTGCGCTGGGGCGGGAGATCCGCGCTCTCGACAGCGACATGCAGACACTGCTCTATGAGAACTACAACAAGTTCATTTCTGCCACAGGTGAGCACCCGGGGGGTACCCCGGCACCTCAGGGGACCCAGAGGGGTCCCAGGTGGGTGAGGGACCCACGTGTCTCATTCCTTCCCCTCAGACACCATCCGAAAGATGAAGGTTGACTTCCGGCGTATGGAGGCGGAGATGGAGGATTTGGCGTCCAACATGGCGGCCATCAGCGCCTCCAGTGCCCGCGTCAGCGCCGCACTGCAGGACCGGCACCGCCGCGGTGCCCAGCTTGCTGGTACGGGAAGGGAGGGGCCCCACAGGGCAAATCTTCAGTCTGGGGAACTTCAGGAGTGCAGGTTTGGGGGCATAAGAGGCAGATCTTAAGGTTAGAGGGCTCTAGGGACCAGATCTAGGGGGGTTGGGGCTGATTTTGAGGTTTGGAGGGGCCTGGGGGTTAAATCTTGGGCTTGAGGGGTAAATCTGGGGAGTAGAGGGGATAGATATTGGGATTGAGGGGTAGGTTGAGGAGAGCTGAGGGAGCCAGTCTGGGGGGTAATGACAAATCTGGTCTTTTGTGGGGCAGGTAATGCAATAAGGTGCTGATGTAGTGGGCGGGTGGCGGATAACAGAGTGAGGAACCTTGCGTGGAAGATCTGGGAACTAGGGAGCACCACAGTGAGCAGAGATGGGAGTTACGGGGCAGATCTGGATGTTGGGGGAATCCCAGGGAGGCAGATCAGCCTCCTGGCCCACCCATCGTCCTCGCCTTCCTAGCCCCAGCCCTTTCCTGCCTCCATGCCTAACTCCGCTGCTGACCCCCCCGGCTCCACGCAGGGGTGCAGGCGCTGCTGCGGAAGCTGCAGTCCCTCGTGGAGGTGCCGGGGCGGCTGCGGCGATGGGCAGCTCCGGGGGCAGACCCCGCGCGGGCCCTGCACTGCTACGCCCGCACCCGTGCTGTGCTGCGCCACTACCGCCACCTGCCCTCCTTCCGCGCCATCGAGGACGAGAGCCAAGCCATCATGGCCGACCTGGCCCAGCGCCTCCGTGCGCGCCTCCGGTACGTTCACTCTGGAGCCTGCTGACAACAGCTCCAGGAAACACTGGGTTTTTTTTTTTAATGCATTCCCCCTGAAGCCTGCTAACAACAGCTCTGGGAAAACGGCCCTTCTAGGGAGCTGCCTCCTTCTGGAGGCTGCTTATAGCAGTTCCTCCCGCGGCTTTATTCTGGTGGAGGGTTAACTCTGAAACCTACCAGTAAGGGCTTCAGGAGGCAGCCTTTCAAGGGGAGGGAAGTGTTAAATCTGGAGCAGCTTTTCAGGGGGTTGGGGACATGAAATCTGGAGGCTACTGATAACAGCCTCCAAGAAACAACATGGCTAGGGGGGCGTTTGGCCTGCAGCCTGCTGCTAAAATCCCAGGAACCATCCATGTTGCAGGGTGTTCATAAGGGTGTTCATAAGGGGGCTAAGTCTGAAGACTCCTGAGAGCTTTTTCCAAGCTATGGCATACGTTTTTTTTCTCATGTGTTTATGATATAGAGCTAAATCAGGAACCTACCGAAGAGTTTTAGTTTTTTTTTTGTTTTTTTTTTGTTTTTNAGTTTTTTTTTTTGTTTTGTTTTGTTTTTTACTTTTGTAGTTACTGTGACTTCTGGAATAGCAATTTTAGTTACTTTTAAAACTCCGTAAACTCTGGAACACACCGATGGTATTAATTCCTTTTTTCTCCTTTGCTGTTCAGTATTTACTGTTAATTCTGAAGCCTACTGATGATCCTTATTGCTTTTCCTTGTTTTCTTGCTGCGCCACCATTAACCCTGGGACCTCCTGCCACTCCCAACTAACCCCTTCATTCCCTTCCTCCAGAGAGGACACCTTGGACCCCAAGGAACTCACTGAGTGTGTGGAGATGCTTCTGCAGCTCGAGGAGCCACCTGAGGAGCTGTGCCAGGAGTTCCTGAGCCATGCCGGTGCCCGCCTTGAGGCTGAACTGGCAGCACTGGAGGCCGAGCTGCCCCCGTCTGACCCCTCTGGCACTGCTTCCACACCACCCCCTGCCTCTGACATCCTCGACTTTGTTGACCGTGGCAGCTCGGCCTTCGTGAGCAACCTGTGCCTGCTTGCAACCTCATACCGCAGCCTCTTCGAGGGACGCCCAGGGGCTGGGGATGGCCGCTTGGAGACCTTCGCCGCCACCCTTACCACCCGCTACTTCGAGCTGCTGGAGCGACGCCTGGCCCTGGAGCGGGGTCTGGGCGACACGTCACTGCTGGTGCGGGCGCTCGACCGCTTCCACCGCCGCCTCCGTGCCCTCCTCGAGCTGTTACCTACGGCCGGGGCTGAAGCAGGCGCCACGCTGGTGGCCCGAG
>WBMW01005288.1:1078-33438 GCA_013396635.1 Penelope pileata
AGGCATCACGCTCACAGGCACTCGTCCTGATGGGGGATTTCAACCACCCAGATATCTGCTGGGAAAACCACATGGCGAGCTGCAAGAGATCCAGGAGACTTCTGGAGGCCATGGGTGATAACTTTCTGGTGCAGGTATTGGACAGACTGACCAGAGGTGACGTGCTGCAGGACCTCGTGCTCACCAGTGTGGAAGAGGTCGTTAACGGCATTAAGATTTGAGGCAGCCTGGGCTGCAGTGACCATGCCCTGGTTTAGTTTGTGATCTCGAGGAACGTGGGCCTGGCAAAGAGTGGGGTCAGGACCCTGAACTTCGGGAGAGCGAACTTGAGTCTGTTCAAGGAATTGTTGGGTGAGATTTCCTGGGAAGCCGTCTGTAAGAGACTGTTTCAGAATCTTTTATCTCAAAGCTTGCTGTGAGAACTCTTTTGTCTCAATGTTTGCCCACCTGCCTGCTGCCTGAAGGCTTGCATACCAGGGGCAATGAGAGATAAGCAGCCGCTAAACAGCCATCTAGCAGCATTTCTGACTGGCACCTTGAGGAAGGCAACCACCGAGGGGATATGCACGCCCCCACATGCCTACGTGGCATATCTGGGTGCCCAGGAATGTCATGCTGGCCAAAAAGGAGGATAAGAAGACCACTCCAACAGGAGAACAATAGCTCCTGTCTGATTTATATCAGGCTCCTGTCTGACTGATATCTGACTGCTATTGGACTGATATCTGGCTGATACCTGCCTGGTGCCTGCCTGGTGCTGGTACCTTCTGCTGCTTGAGACATTAGGTCCTGCTGCCCTCCTGCCTGATGGCCCAATGCCTGATGATGCCTGATGCCTGCTGCCTGAAGCCTGCTCCTGTTTCTCCTGATGTCTGCTCCTGCTTCTCCTCATGCCTGATCTGCCTGCTGCCTGAGACCTGACAGCCTGATGCCTGCTTGCTGCTGCTCCCCCTGCACTCTCATTCCCTCGCTCCCACACAGGCCTGAAGAAATTCCTGGACCGATAGAATGGTGTAGGATCCAAGGTGGTGACTGCCCATGCTTTTTTATATATAACCCTCGCTCTTACTTCCTATCTTTTACTATCGCCTGCTTCCCCATCCCCATCTCCCTCACTGACCAGAATTCCTATTAAACTGGTTGGACAACATTTGACCTTGTTTGTGTCTTAATCTCACTCTGAGTATGTTAAAGAATCTCCCCTCACTTTGATAATTGGAGCGGGACATCTAGTTGGCATAGTCGTCAGGATACTCGACAGTGAGAGTGTTGTCCTTCCAGTGGTTGTTGATGTTGTACCTCCCAGAGTTTCAAGAAGTGATATTCTTGGTGTAACTTCGACGTGTGTGCTTCTCCGGGAAGATCACTGCATATTGTGACTATTTTAAGTGTGTTATTTGACCTTTTTATGTGTGTGCCTTTTGGAGATGTGAGGAGTGATTTGAGAATTTGAATTTGTTTGATATGTGTGTGTTATTAAGGTGTGACCTCCTGAGAGCAAAGAGAGGACGAGTGAATAATGATACTGAGGTGTGTCACTCTCAGGACGATATTGCTGCTCTGTGTTATTATTAAGGTGTGAACTCCTGGGAGTGAATAGGGGAAAAATTGAATACTAAGGTGTGGCCTTCCCAGGACGATAATAGCTCCTTTGTGTTAAAGGAGATGGCAGCCCAAAAGGCAGCTGGTGATGCTTGTGATTATGTCCCCTCACTAAGCTAAGGGTTAGAGAAATTGTATGATCTTTGGAGGCTCACAAATCTCGCCCCTCACCCCAGGGGCAAGATTGGGCGAAAAAACATTGGTTCCGATCACAGAGTGTGGTGGATAGGATAACAGTGTTGCAGAAGGAAGCTAGGGCTAGATCTGGAAGAGGAAAGGCTATAATTTGTGCAGTCCTAGGAGCAAGTTTGGCGGCAGCAATGGAAGACAGAAAGAGGCTTTGTCAAGCCAATGCTACAATAGACTCCCTGCAAGGGGTGATAAGGACCCTGCAGGAACAGTTAGATGAAAATAAATGGTTGTTGAATGAAGAAAGGAATGAAAATATAATTTTAAAGAATGAACTGAGGAATCAGCTCTTGGGGGAGGTGGATGCGCAGGTGGAGGTAGAAGCAAAGCCTTCACAGATCCGTCAAATCTATCCTCTGGGAGATTTGCAGGTGACAGAGGAAACCATAGAAAGTCCCCCCTCCCCTCGCATGTGTCCGATGGTTAAGACAGAGTTTACATATGAGGATGAAAATGATGACTGTCCTCAGATTGTCACCAAAGAGGTCCCATTTACAGCAATGGAATTAGCAAAATTGAGAAAAAAAATTTCAAGGTCTCCGAAGGAGTCAGAGACAGAGTATGTGTGGAGAGTGTCTCTGTCGGGAGGAGATGGAATTTTGGTGTCGGAGCAGGAAGCAGAAGGGTACTGGGGGACCAGGTATGTTTTTAACCACAGGTAATTGCCAAGCCCCATGGTCTCAGAGAGCAACATATTGGGCTGGAGGGCTGAACCCCTTGGAGAGGGGAGATCCCCTTGCCATAACAGGTACGGTGGATCAGTTAGTCGAAAATGTGCAGAAGGCGGCCTGCGTCCAAATGATGTATGACCGGGAGCTCAAGCCCAAGCAAGGCTCCCCGATGATGATGCCCGTAGATCCTGAGAGGATGATCCCTTTAATTAGGGGGCTTCCAGAATCATTAAAACTTATAGGTATACAACTGCAAGGAAAAATTCAGGCTATGTCTCAAGGAGAGTGAGTCTGGGCAGTGTTAGAAGGAACTGTGACCCCTAACCATCAGCAGTCAAGGAACAAAGTATGGACGTGGGGAGAGGTTGCTCAAGAGTTAATTAACTATGGGCGACAATATGGACCGGTGCTTTCTCCTACCGGTAGATTTGAGTCAAAGGGAGTGAGGTGTGCAGCAGTTAGCCTTGCCCCCCGCCCATCTAGCCTAAAGTACAATGGAACTACAAAGGTCTCATTGCCCGTAAAACCAAGTGGGAGAAACATAAATCATAGACGTAATGGACTTTGGACTCTGGGTCAGCAGAAAGGCATTCTGCGTGATTTGATGGATGGACTACCAACAGATAAGCTCGAAAAGTTGGTAGTCAAATGGCTCGAAAGGTCATCAGAAAACAAAGCCCTGGGTCCTAGTGCCCCTCCTGTGGAAGCCACAAGGTCACTGGGACTGGCGGAAAGGAAAGAGAGGCCCCGAACTCGACGGGTACTATTGTGGTGGCTGGGTCTTCAGATGGGTATTCCTTGGGATCTGATGGACGGACTTCCAGCCCAAAAATTGGAAAAATTCTTGCAAAAATGAGCAGGGCGAAAGGTCGCTTTCAAACCAATCCCTGGTGCTTCACCCTTGATGTCTGTGTTGGCAGGGACTCCTCCCCTTGACGGGGTGGCCCAAAGGGAAAGCTCTGGCTTTAACTTCAAATCCTCAAGCTCCCAACATCTCATGAGAACCAATTTTCTCTCCTGGACAACCAGCATTGGTGGAGACACAAACTATTGGGGCTATTCCCCTCATGCACCATAATATGGACATTTGATTAAAATCATTTCTATGTTTGTGATTGTCTTTATAGCATTTGTAAGTTTAGGCTGGATTTGTCAAGCAAAATGTATCAGTTGCACCATTCTTCTCCTCTAAAATTTTTGTCCTCATTGTATAACTTAACAGTAATGTCTTTCACAGTTGAAAGCTGTAAGGATGACTGAAGGGAAGGGAAGGTTTAGATTAGACATCAGGGGGAAGTTCTTTACTGGTGAGGTGCTGGAACAGGCTACCCAGAGAGGCTGTGGATGCCCCAACCCTGGATGTGTTCAAGGCCAGGTTGGATGGAGCCCTGGGTAACCTGATCTAGTACCAGATTAGGAGGTTGGTGGCCCTGCCTGTGGCAGGGGGGTTGGAAACTGATGGTCCTTGGGGTCCCTTCCAACCCAGGCCATTCTATGATTCTATGATCAGGACTCTGACTTACCTGATCTGGTATTCTGCATCACTGATTTTCTACACTTCTAAATGTTCTTATACTAATTTTAATATAAACACTCAGAATAGGAATTATCTCGCCTATAGCTGTCCATCTGCCTCTTTCTCTAGAGGAAGATTAATATATGTGAATTAGTCATTTTAATTTATATTTTACAATGGGTATCTAGTAAATGCAGTTAATAGACTTATATCCGTGTGTAGCTTTTGCGATTTATTCCCCATAGGTCTTGATTTATAAATCATGTAAAGGGATCCCCTGTTAATGACATCAACTAGAAATATTTGTCCTTAACATTTCTGAAATTAAACAATTGATCCTAAGTGTTTTGCTCTCAAAACCTAGAAATGTTCAATGTGAATTCTTATAAAAGGACTGAAGGTTACTCAGAAGTGATGCTATTCTCACTTTACTTCAGCCATATGCAAGTTGAACATCTAGTATAATCCATCCAGCAAAATTCCCTCTATTGCCATGGAGAGAAAATAAGTATTCCCTAAAAGGGCTATAACATGACTACTGCTTTACACTTTTCACACTGTTAAATTGAGATAGACCCAAAGAGGGTAAACAGTACCGTACATATACGTATTGCTTCCTGCTCAATCAACTTGCTTAAAAAAAAAAAAAAAAGAAAAAACATGCACTGAAGATCTGATTCCATTTTCTAATGTCTCAGAAAATGCATTTTGCCTACAATGACTGGTTATTTCTCTGCAGTGCTAACATCTTTCAGAAGCCAATAAAGTGACTATAAGGAGTAGTTATTATGTTAATGATGCCATAATTAATGGACCATAAAATGTATTTGACTGAAAAAAGATAATCTGACTGAAGTATACATATAAAGCAAACAACAGCAACAAAAACATGATCATTCTAGTCAACAACCAGCATCTAGCTATTTACAAAGTAGAATATATTTATTTTGGTCCTCCTCCATTGAAAGAGGTAGAGATGGTTCTTCAGAAGTTGTAGAAATCTGAGGTTGATTTGGTTTCTAAAATCTCTTCTTTTCACTTTAACTACAGAGTGAGTGCATGATGAGTAGGATCCCAAATAACGTGCATTAAGTGACCAGAATTAAAGAGGATGAAACAAGATCAGAGAGCAAAGTCTAAGAAATGCAATTTGTGCTCACAAATATATGACTGTTGTGATTTAGCAGCTAAGCACCACAGTGCCGTTTAATCACTCCTCAAGAAGTGGAATGGGGGAGAGAATCACAAATAAGGTAAAACTCATGGGCTGAGGTTAGGATAATTTAATACAACAAAAAAGGAAGGGAAATAATAATAATAAATAAAAGAATATACAGAACATGTGATGCGCAGTGCAATTGCTCACCACTTATTGACTAATGCTTAGCCAGACCCCAAGCAGCAGCCTCCCCTGTCCCAGGAAATTCCCTCCTGTTTTATTCAGCATGACATCATATGTTATGAGATAACCTTCAGGCCAATTTGGGTCAGCTGTTCTGGTTCTGTCCCTCCCATCTTCTTTTGCTGGCAGGGTTGAAAAGTCTTTGATTCTTTATATGCATTGCTCTGCAACAACTAAAACATAACTGTGTTATCAACATTATTCTCATCCCAAATCCAAAACACAGTACCATGCCAGCTACTAGAAAATTATCTCAGCCAAAACCAGGACAGTGACACCAAAAGAACAATTATTTTCCTCCAGTAAATATATTTATCATGGAAGTTCATGAGAAGGTGCAATCAAGATGTTATCTAACAATGGAATTCTCACACTAAAAAATCAGATATTTTTTATTTATGAGAGATGTTTTTAAAGACAGTTGATTACATTTTCACCTTTCTGGCATGAAGTATATTGGCATGTACATGTATATGTATACGTGTGTATATATATGCACGTGGAAATATTTTTGTGGGGTTTTTTTTTGTGTTCATACAGAAACAATATGAACACATCCTACAGATAAAGCTAGGTGATGTAAGATGACCTGACGTTTCAGTAAGATGAAAAGTAATGATGGATGACTATTTTCTTCAGGACTGTTTTCCTTCAATCTGTTTTAATTATAGAAATTTTACTTATTCCTACTTTGTCATACCATGTAGACAGCTTTACTATCTTGATAGAAGCAGCTGAAAAATCTTGTCTTCTGAATCTGCACAATATTTGCACTAGATCAGCAAAAGGTAAAGATCTTTCTCATCAAGTAAGTTTCAAATATTCCTTGGCTATGAAAAGCATGGAGACTCAGTAAATACACTTCAAAGAATATGTAGATGTTAAAATGGAAATAGTGAGCACAGATTCCTTTACAAATGCCTTTGAAAGCAAGGCAAACTGTCACACTGAATTCAAGAAGCTTAAATAGCTTGGTATGAAATCTAGGACCTAAAATAATTGTTTAAAAAAATACTGATTTTTTTTTTGTATGTTTTACTTATTTCAGGATGAGAGTGGCTGAAAATATTTACTGTTGAATAGATGATAATGTACAGGAGTAGGAGAAACCTCATCTCACAGGTCACTTCTTGGACTTCTATCACAGGTAAGGATTTTAGCAATCCTGGAGACCTCTCTGAATATCAAGGACTGCTGCCATGACGCCAAATCCATATGACAAAGTAGAGCAAGTGTACTTTTGACAGCAGGTTTGGCATTTAGTGAGGATTATTTTAAGCTAGATTTATTAGGAGATGGAAGTCAAAGACTCAAAAAAAAGATGGATGAAGTGCCTGTGAGATAGAATGATGGTGATACTGTCGCAATTCCCTTGAAAAAACAGCATAATTACAGTTCTATCTCATGCATGTGAGCGTATGAAGCGTGAGAAACAGAAGGAGTCTTTTCCCAGTCATAGGACCACAAGATGACTGTGATCAGAGACACATGGTGGGATAGCTTTCATGAATAAAGTGCTGGATGGAGGGATACAGTATCTTGGGAAAGTGTGATGGAGAGAGGAGACAAAGGAAAGGGCTATACATGAAAGAGTAGCTTGAGTGTACAGAACTTTTCTGTTCCTTCCTAAAGAACAGATGAAGTACCTGTTGACAATTTGTTGTTCAAGTTCAGAGATTAGGTCAGTGGTGGAACAGAGAGTATAGTAGACACATTCTGGAGACCACATTGCTAGGTTATGTGATAAAAGCTTCTCTTTACATCCAGAAGGCTCAAGCAGGGAGGATGTCAGTAAACTGGAGAGGATGTATTGCATCTGGAAGAGCTGGCTAATGTGTTTATGAACCCGATCTATACCATCTTTGAAAGGTTTGACAGTTATGGAGTTTGCTTATAACTGGAAGAAAGGGAATGAAGGGAATTAGAATAATATCCATCTTATAGTGGAAAAAATCCTTCTGGAAGCCATGTCTAGGAATGTAGAGGAAAAGAAGTAATTGGGAATACCCTACATTCGTTTATCTTTGTGTCTGGCCAGCTTTGTTGACCTACATAGTTGACATGATGGTGAAATGATTGACTTTATGAAAGTCAGTCCTGGGCTGCATCAAAAGAAATATGGTTAGCTGGTCAAGGGAGGTGATTCTCCTCCTCTACACCACCCTCAGGAGGCCTAGGTTCAGCTCTGGGGAACTCAACAGAAGAAGGACAGGGACCTGCTGGAGTGGGTACAGAGGCAGGCCACAAGTCTGATCAGAAGGCTGTCTCCTTTGAAGACACACTGAGAGAATTGGGGTCATTTCATCTGGAGGAGGGAAGGTTCTGGGAAGGCTTAATAGCAGCCTTCCAGAACCCAAAGGTGGCCTACAAGAAAGCTGAAGAGGTAATCTTTTTCAGGGAGTGCAATGACAGGAGAAGGGGTAGGGGTTTTGAACTAAAAGATGGTAGATTTAGATCAGATAAAAGGAAGAAATTCTTTACTATAGGGATGATGAGGCACTGGAACAGGTTGCCCGGAGAAGTTATGGATGTCCCATGCCTGGAAGTGTTCAAGGCCAGGTTGGAGGGGCTTTGGGCAACCTACTGTAGTGGGAGATGTTCCTGCCGAGGACAGTTGGGTTGGACCTAGGTGATATTTAAGATCTATTCCAAACCAAGCCATTCTATGATTCTGTGAAAATGAGTGTTGAATACTAGCTGGATCATTAGACGCAAATGTCAGCAATTCAAAGTGAAATTTGCTGTCATCAATGAACGGTATGTCTTAGGAGTTGATATTGGACCCAGTATTACTGACAAACATGTTGAGATGGAATACATACACGCTTTGCAAGTTTACAGATGATATGCGGGGGGACAGGAGTATCAAGGAAGGGGACGCCAAAGACTGTGGAAATAAGATGACAGATACCACATGGTTTTCAACAAAGAGCAAAGAACCCAGGTATATACAGGTTGGGTGTTTCAAACTTGCTAGAAATAAGCTTTTCGGAAAACAACAACAACAAAAAAACCAAACAAGCAAACTCCTGAGGGCCCTCATGGACAACATGAGTCTATTATGTGTGATTGTGATGATGAAGACTAATCATAGACTGTTCTGTATTTATAAGACCATAACCAGAAGGTTGAGGAAAGTGATTATTCGCTGTTGGAATTCATGAAACCACATCTGGAGTCTTGGGCAAAATTTTAGGTTCCAAGTGAAAAACTGGAATTAGTTCAGTAGAGAGCCATCAAGATTGTCAGTGAGCTGTTGCTTATGTGGAGAGATGGAGAGAGTTGACTTTGTGTAGTCTAACAAAAAGAAGGTTTGGTTAATTCTTGCAGCTGTCTTCAACTGCCTAATTGGAGGTGAGAGAGATATCAGAGCCAAACTCTGATCTCAGTGACTCAAAGTGAAAAAGGCAATAGGCATTAGACATAGCTTGCTACAAGGCAAACTCTGATTAAACGTGAGTAGACAAATGCTGAAAGAGATTGCTGAAGGACGCTGTAGAATCTCCAGGTTTGGAGATATTCAGAACTCAACTACACAAAGCATTGAGCAACCTAATGTACCTTTCAGTAAGGAGGTGAAATGACATAACTTACGAAGGTCTCTTCCACTCACATTGTCTGCTTATATTGATGCTGGTATATCACAGAAAGAAGAATTTTAATATTCATTCATCCAAAAAGAGAATAACAGTTATGATTTTGTAGTCTAGAAATTGAGTATTAAAGAGATAAAATAGATCACAATGTTTCCAGAAGTCTTTTAACAATTACTATGGCATTCTAAATTTAACTCATTAAACTTAGATTTTTGTAAATTTACCAATATCTCTCTGGTAAAAAAAATATGAAAATCTTTGATTTATTGTTCTATTTGGGATTTTCAGCCATGAAATTATGATATTAGGTAAGATAACTAAGTAGCTCATCTCTAATTTTCTAAGCATTTGTGGTGGTTTAACAACTGATGGTCAGCTCAGGTCCACCACAGCACTCTCTCACTCCCCCTCAGAGTGATAGGAGCGTAAAATATGATGAATGAAAACTTGTGGGTTGAGATAAGGAGTAGTACAGCTAAAAGAGAAAAAAAAGAAAAAGAAAAAGACCACGTAGAAGTAAAAGGAGAAAACAATTATTCTCTACTTCCCATCAGCAAAAACATTCAGCTAGGTCTTGGGAAACAGGGCCTCAATACAGAGAGTGGTTCCTCACAAAGACAAAAACTTTCATAATGAGAGTCCTCACTTCTTCTCCCTCTCCTTCCCTTTCCTCAGTTTTTATTTTTGAGTGTGACATAGGGTGTATCCCTTTGGTCAGTTCAGTTCTGCTGCACTGATGACGTCTCCTCCCCACTTCTTGCCCATCCTCAGCCTGCTGGCTTTTGATGGGGATTTGGAGGCAGCCTTGATGCTGCGCCAGCACTGCTCAGAAGTAGTCAAAACACTGAAGCAATATGGAAGCTGTTCTAGCTACAAGTGCAAAGCACAGCATTATATGGGCTGCCGGATCCAGTACAGCATCAGAAAGCTACTAGTGAAGATGAGAATCATGAACCTCAAATACTCTGGCTTGAATGGAATGGTAGCAAGCACCTAAATCTACATCTTTCATATTCCACTTGCACAGGGACTAAGAATAGCATTTTAACTTTGGAGAAATGTATTTCTCCTACTAGGACTAAGCTGACTTTGTTCCATCAATAGGAGTTTAGATCTTATTGAATTTGAATACTAATGGTGATCAAGACTTTTTTCAGATTCTCACAGCGTCCTAAATATACATAGGGAAATAGGAAATGAGTTACAGCCTGCCTTTTTGACTGTAAAGAAGGAGCTAGATTGTTCCTTTTAAGGTGAATTTATTGGTAAATGCATCTCTTCCTGCAAAAACAACAAAAAAGTTATTTAAAAACAACAATCCTCTACTGAAAAGCATTTAAAAAGTCTATATGTTTGGCTTACTTGCATCTTTAAAATGACTGAAATAATCTTCTTGTGCATTCCTTCCTATTATCCAGAATTATTAATAAACCTTTATGCAAATCTACAATCTTTTGAAAGTAAGATTCTCAGCTGGTATATATTAGCATATATTCACTGAAATGTGTAAATTGATGTATCTCTGGCATTAGAAAAGCTATATTGATTTAAGTCAACTGAGAAACTTTAATATTCCACTGAGATCTCTTCAATATGGTTTGTTTAAAATATATTTCTTTCATTATAGATTACAGGAATATAAATGTTTCCCCATGGACATAAAAAATGATTGACATTTCCAAGTTCTGTGGATATTTAACACATTAACTACTTTCCATAAGGCTTTTTAATGTATAATTCTGAAATTCTAAGTAAGTTATCTTAATGTCTGTTTACACAAAACACAAGAACAGTCATGATTTTAAAAGAAAAAAAAATGTAATTAGAATAGTAATTTGTTTTCATTTACTCAGCTGTGAAGATGGCCTTTCAGTGAGCATAATTGGATTGTTTGTAAAAGATTAACAAACTGAATCACAAGATATGCCAATGTTCTTTCCAATGATGCTGTAAAACATATGGAGAGATGTATAGGTATTTTGTGAAATCAGTACTCACAGAAGAAGGCTACAATGACTTTTTCATCACGGGTCAAATGTGTGTACTTCTTAGGATGGAAAGAGTGTCTCAGATAAAACAGAATACAGACAGGAAGATTATGAGACATAATGCACAGGAAACTATATTCTTCTTTCAAGCTCATTCTGTAACTGATGCTTTACCAGACAAGAGCCAAAAAGCCTTTGCCCATAACATTGCTCATTGATTAGATTGTATGAAGACTTACAAGCATGAAGTATTCAACTGAAGTTGCATAATTAGTAGTGTTCTGAAGTACTTACCTATAACTGAAAACTCATTCAAGAATTATATTAAAATGCCCCCAGAAGTACTCTTAATACTTAAGAAAGAAGATACTCATGTACAAGCTCACATTTTCAATTATATATTTGCTTAAATTTCCCTGCAGATGGTCATTAGGAACATCAGAACTGTATTTTTCATGATTTCAAGCAATATCAGAGATCTTATATCTTGCTATCTATTCATGAATATATCCAGAGTAAAGACAAAAAAGCTCTCTTGAGTTTCATCAGTCAAAGTTTGATCCTAATTTTAGTATCTTTTTCACTATCAGTTCAGGTTATAGTTAATGTTACTCATGTGTGCTATATTTTGAGAACATCATAGACAAAGCAACTTTAGTTCATTATATCATTTCATTTTTCTGCACTATACCTGAAAAAAGACCTTCTGAACAAATTTTATTGGAACATTTTAAAAGAACCAGAATAAATAGAGATAAAAATTTTAATATAGAAAGATTCTTTCATATTTTATAGAACATATTCCAGTAAGGACATATTGTGAATAACAGATCTGGAAAAACATGTGTGCTGCTCCATAGGCAGTATTTGTTTGCTGTCTGAAAAGTCTGAGTAACAGAACTCAAAAAAGAATTTAAATATGACTATTTATTTAATGACACTTTCATAAGGGTTTGTAAAGCTACAACAGACCCCTAAAAGGATTAAAAGCACTATGGAGGACAAATATATTCTGAGGAGTGGTCAGAAAAATAAATACAGGGACAATTTCTAGTGTCTTTTATATGCACAGAATTTTTCATACATATTTCATATACAATCTAAATCATATCACATTTTAATAACATAACAGGTAGTTAAAACAAATACTTTAAAATTTAAGTTTCCAAATTCATACTTAATGTTCTCAGCTTCCAAACATTTCTGGAGATCAATATTTTTACATGAATCATTTCATATTTGAGATTTTTGGAATTCAAAAGCAAGGACTAGAAAAAGATTTAAATGCCAACCACTTTCCTATATGTTGATGCAAAATGAGACAAAAAAAAAATGATTACTGAAATGTTTCAATATACAGGTTGCAGAAGATCTGCTGAAGCTTCTGTTTTCAATTCTAGAAAGATGACTGAGTTTTTGTAGGCCTGAAATGATTTATCCCTTGCTATAGTCTACTTTTTCTCCTACTGTTTAAATCTGTGAAAAGCTTACAAGCATCCAAAGCAATCATAGAATGGCTTGGGTTGGAAGAGACCTCAAAATCATCTAGTTCCAACCCACCTGCTGCAGACAGTGCTGAAAACCACTAGGTAGGGCACCAGGTCAAGTTGCTGAGAGCCCCATTCAACCTGGCCTTGAACACCTCCAGGAATGGGGCATCCACAACTTGTCTGGGCAGTCTGTTCCAGCACCTCATCACTCTCCCAGTGAAAATTTTCCCACTGACATCTAATCTAAGTCTCACTTCTTTCAGTTTAAAACTGTTTCCCTTTGTCCCATCACTATCTACTAGCGTAAAAAGTTGTTTCCTCTCCTGTTTAATAAGCTTCCTTTAAGTACTGGAAGGTTGCAATGATGTCTTCCTTGAGCCTTCTCTTCTCCAGGTTGAACAAGCCCAGCGCCCTCAGCCTGTCTTTGCAGGAGAAGTGTTCCAGATCTCTGAACATCTTCATGTCCCTCCTCTGGACTCCAGGGGGAATCCCAGACCTGGGCACAGTACTCCAGATGAGGCCTCACAAGGACAGAGTAGAGAGGGACAATCACCTCCTTCTCCCTGCTTGCCACTCCTCTTTTGATGTAGTCCAGGATACTGTTGGCATTCTGGGCTGCAAGTGCACACTGTTTGCTCACACTAAGTTTTTCATCTACCAGGACCCCTTCTCCTTGGGGCTGCTCTCAAGGAGTTCTTCTCCCAGTCTGCACACAACCCAAGTGCAACACTCTGTAGCCAGCCTCTTTGAACCTTATTAGGTTCACATGGACCCACTTTCTGAGCTTTTCCAGGTCCCACAGGATGGCAGTCCTTCTTTCTGTCATATCAACTGCATCACTCAGCTTGGTGTCATCAGCAAACTTGCTGAGGGTGCACTCAATTTCATCATCTATGTCAGTAATAAAGATGTTAAAGAGCACAGGTCCCACGATGGACTTCTGAGGGATACCACCCGTGACTGGCCTCTACCTGGACATAGAGCCTTTGATCACAAACGTCCATCTGTGATCATCCAACCATTTCTATATTCATCAAATAGTCTACCTGTCAAATCCATATTTCTCCAATTTAGTGATAAGGATGTGGTGTGGGACCCTGTCGAAGGCCTTGCACAAGTCTAGGTAGATGACATCAGTTACCCTTCCGTTGTCCACTGATGCCATCACTCTGTTGCAGAAGGCCACCAGATTCAACGAGGTCAGGCCTTGTTGAAGCTGTGCTATCTGTCTCAGATTACCTGCTCGTCCCTCTGGTGCCTTAACATGCCTTCCAGGAGGAAGATTCATGATCTTCTCAGGCACAGACATGAGGCTCACTGGCCTGTAGTTCCCTAGGTCCTCCTTCTTATCTTTCTTAGAAAATGGAAGTGACTTTTTCCAATTATCAGAGACTTTGCCTGACAACCATGACTCTTTGATGGAGAGTGGATCTATGATGGAGAGTGGCTTGACAACCACAACAGCCGGCTCCTTCAGAACTCTGAGATGTATGTCATCCAGCCCCATGGACTTGTACACGTTGACCCTCATGAGGTGGTCTTGTACTTGCTCGACTACTACAGTTGGATGGATTTTGTTCCCCTGACACTCACCTAGATGTTTAGGGACACAAGAGGCATAGGAAGCCTGACTGCCAGTGAAGACTGAGGCAAAGAACTCATTGAGTTACTCAGCCTTCTCCATGTCTGTTATAGCCAGTTCTCCCTTCTGATTTATCAGAGAGGGTACATTCTATTTGGCCTGCCTCTCCTGGCCGATGTACCTGCAGAACCCCTTTGAGTTATTTTTCACATCCCTCACCAAGTTTGGTTCTATCTGTGCCTTGGCTTTCCTAATCCCATCTCTGCATGTCTGAAAAGCATCCTTGTATTCTTCCCAGGCAACTCATCCTTGCTTCCACTGTCTGTACATGTCCCTCTTATCCTTTATTTTGACCAGCAGGTCCTTGCCCAGCCATGCTGGTTTCCTGCCTCCTCTGCTTGTTTTCTGAAACTGGAGGACAGAGAGCTCTTGTGCTCTGACAAAGGCATCCTTAAAAAGTTCCCAGTGTTTCTCTGCTCCTTTGTCTCTAAGGACAGCTTCCCAGGGGATTTCATCTGGTAACTCCTTAAACAGCCTGAAATTTGCTCTCCTGAAGCTCAGGATCCTGACTTTACTTTTTGCCAGGCCCATCCACTTCAGGATCATGTACCAGGGCATGGTCACTATAGCCCAGACTGCCTCCAGTCTTAACCTCTTTAATTATGTCCTTCACACGGTGAGAACCATGTCCAGAAATGTTTCTCCTCTGGTTGGTTTGTCTAATATCTGTACAGGGAAGTTTTCCTCAATACACTCCAGGAGTCTTCAGGATTGATTGTGGCCTGCCATATTGCTTTCCCAGCAGACATCCAGGTGGTTGAAATCCCCCATCAAGTTGAGAGCCTATCAGTGCAAAGCTTCTTGTAACTGAAGCAAGAAGGCCTCATCCACAGACTCCTCTGATTAGGCAGCCTGTAGTAGACCCCAACCATAAGATGTACTTCATTGGTCTGGCCCCTAATTTTCACCTACAATCTCTCAACTTGATCATGGCTGTTTCTCAGTGGCAGCTCTTTGCACTCTATCCACCTCTTAACAAAGAGGGCAACTCCATTCCTCCTTCCCTGCCTATCTCTTCTAAGAAACTTGTAGCCCTCGATCATCATGTTCTAGTCATGTGAATCCCACCATGTCTCTGTGATCACAGTTAGGTCATAGTTTTCTAATCGCACTATGGCTTCCAACTCCTCCTGATTGTCTCTGACACTGCATGCAGTAGTGTAGAGGCACTTCAGCTGGGTGTAAGGGACTGTTTTGGAATCTTTTGTCTCAAAGTTTGCCCACCTGCCAGAAGGCTTGCAGGCCAGGGACAATGAGAGACAAGCACTCGCTAAATGGCCATCGAGCAGCCTTTCAGACTGGCGCCTTGACGGAGGCAACCACAGGAGGAGATGTGCTCGTTCGTTGGTGTGACGTGTGACACGTGACATACCTGGGCGCCCAGGAATGTCATGCTGGCTGAAGAAAGGGGGATAAGAGGGCCTCCTCCTATGGGCGGAAAAGGAGAGGATTTACCTATGAGCTGCCTAGGAGCTGCCTGCTAGCTGCCTACCAGCTGCCTACCTGCTGCTGTCTGNACACTGGGCTATTGGCAGCACTATCTTCTCAGAGGAGTCCTCTCAAGATCTTCTGGGACAATTCTCAAATTCTTTCCTGCTGTTTCCTAAAGTGACAGCGTTCCCTGGCCTTTCTCTGTCACATAGAATTCCATTTCCTTCCCCCATCAAATCTAGTTTAAAGGTAATCAGTCCAGCCAGCTTGCTCTCCATAACACTCTTGTCCCTTCTGCTCAGTCCTGCTCACCCTCTCTCTTCCTTATTTCTTAGAATATGATACTATTTCAGAATGGCAGTAGTGCTCTTGGGCTCTGGAATGATGACTGTTCCTTGGGAAATAGTGGAAAACTTAAACCCTATGAACCTTTTTTATTTGAGTGTGAAAGATTTCAACTTCACTCAACATCAGCAGAGTAGAGGTGAAGTCGCTATTTGTAGGTCCCTATCGTATCTAACAGAATGGAAGTTTTTACTGTAATGGAAGCTCATGTGTGATTCATGTCTAGTCTGTTTCAGGCAGCAGAATAGTGTCTTAACTGGCATATATTCAGGTGCTCGATTAAAGCTATGTTATCATAAGTACTGCAGTCACAAGGGAGCATTCTTAACTCTCCATTGCCAGTGTACTTAAGCCTTCTTTAAAAGAAACAAACATCTGCATATTTGAGAGTACAGAATGCTGAATAATACAGATAACAAGTCCTAGGTCTGTATTGCTGTACAGGGATTGTTTCTCCCAGCTTATATCTCTGCTTGCCTTTCTTTGTTTTGGTATCAGCCTATCAAATTCCTCCATCTTTTCATGATTTTCCTCACAGCTTTTTCATTGTTAGGGCTTTTTAACCTGCCATCCAATTCTGAGCTATTTTCAATTTCTTTTATAGTATTACAAGTTTATGCAGGAGTTGTACAAATGCATAACAAAATCTCTGTTCTCCAGCTGCAAACATTTTGGTTCGTTGGACAGTTAATTTGGCAACAGCTGTTTTTACATACAGGAATGTGAGTCAATCTGTTCTGCAATCCTTTTTCCTCAGTCAGCTTCAGGGAGGACTTGTTGACATGCTCTGCTGCTCACATCCAGTGCGTTTGCAAAGGATCTTTTTCCATGAAAAACAAGTGTAGGAGAGAGACAGTTCTGATGCTTACCTCTATCTCATTGACACTTAGCTCAATTGGAGTAGGATGCAGGCAGGATGTACCTCGAAACCTGGGAAGTGAGAAATTTTACTCTGATACAGGTTGGTACTTTACACAACCAAACAAAAATTACTCTGCAAATAAACCAGGAATAGTAGCTAATGTCATAGTGTTATAAAGTAATCATGTTTAAAGGGATTATGCTGTACCTTTTACAGATGTGTTGTGTTCTTCTCACTGCATGCTTAACAAAGGGAGAGAAAGAGCATTTACAGAATTACAGAATTGCAGAGGTTGGAAGGGTATCCTCTGGAGGTCATCTGATCAAGTCAGGCCATCTATATAGAGCAGTTTGCCCAGCACTGGGTCCAGACGGCTTTTGAAGATTTCCATGAGAAGAGACTCCACAACCTTTCTGACTCAGACTTTCTGCTCAGCCACTTGCACAGAGAAGTAGTGCCTCCTGATGTTTAGATGATACGTCATTTGTTTCAGTCTGTGCCCATTGCCTCTTGTCCTGTCACTGGGCACCACTGAAAATATGCAAGCCCTGTACTCTTTTCATCCTGCATTCAGATATCTGTGTGTATCAGGCTCCCTCAGAGCCTTCTCTTCTCCAGGATGAACAATCCTAGCTCTCTCAGCGTTTCCTTGTAGGAGTAGTGCTCCAGTGCTTTCATCATCTTTGTGGCCCTTCACTGAAGTTTCTCCAGTATGTCCATGTCACTCTCGCACTGGAAAGCCAAGAATTGGACACAGTACCACAGGTGTGACATCACCAGTGGATGTATCGGAGAAGTATCACCTCTCTTGTCTTGCTGATAGTGCTTCATCTAATGCAATCCAGGCAGCCCCCAGCTTATTCTGGTGCATGAGGTCATTTCTCCTCAAGTGCAGAACTTTGCACCGCTCCTCGTAGAGCTTAATTGAATTACTGTTAACCCATTTCTCCAGTCTGTCCAGGTCCCTCTGGATGGCAGCAGAACCCACTGGCATATCTGTCACTCCATTCAGTTTTGTGTCATCTTCAGACTTTCTGTGTGCCCTGCGCTATCATCCAGACCGTTACTGAAGATGTTAAACAAGACTGGACCCAGTATTGACCACTGGGATACATCACTAGTTCCTGGTCTCCAACAAGACTTTATACCACTGATCACACTCTTGGCCCAGCTGTTCAGCTAATTTTCAATTCACTTCACTGTCTGTCCACTCAACCCATAAATCAACAGTTTGCCTATGAGGATCTAATGGGAAATAGTACCAAAGACCTTACTGAATTTGAGGAAGACAATATCCACTGCTCTCCCCTCTTTTACCAAGCCAGTCATTTCATCATAACAGATTACCAAGACAGTCAAGCATGAATGCGCCTTGATGAACTCATGCTGATTTTCTTCTCCTTTATGCGCCTAGAAATGTTTTCCAGCTGTTTTACCACCTTTACAGGGGTCAAAGTGAGACTGACCCGCCTATAGTTCCCTGGGTCCTCCTTCTTGCCCTTACCTTATTTTTGTGTTGCTGTGGTTTGCAATGAACTCCGTTGTGAGGGGGGAGGGGTGGAAGATGGGAGAAGTAAGAGAGCCCCATTATATTGAAACCCAAGGACATAAAACTGGAAGGCAAGAGATAAATTTTTGTGTAGAGACAGGAAATGTCTAACAAACACTCAAGTGTTTATATTATTTTTATTAGCATTTCAAACTAATGCCGGTTAATAAATTAACCATTAGCTTTTTTGCTTATAAATAACAAAGAGCTTAAGTTTATGATTGGATTTGCAAGCAACATAGATCAGTCTTAGCATTATGAAGATTAAAAAAAAGCCTTAATGCTTTAAGTCTTCAAGCTATTGTGATTATTCATTCCAGTTTATCGCTAATGAATGTATAATTATGTCCTGTTGACATACACCAGGTAATACCATTCTCAGAGTTCATGTTGCTATAATAATAAAATTGACTAGCTAAAAATGAAGAAAAAGAAATCAGTTTTGAAGTCATTTCTGTTTTATAACAGAGTAAGACTATCAATGTAGAACTTTTTTTTTTTGTATTTTAAATATTTTCTTTTGTCTTCTTACTCTTTTTGCAATGGAATGTATTCATCAATGTACACACCAATTTTCTAGTTTATCTTTTCACACTGATCCTATGCAATATTAAAAACTTTCTGAAGAGAGGAGGAAGGAAAAAAGATTAATATATCTTCAATATTTATTTTATTGAGTATTTAATATTTAGTCATCTTACTATTTCTGTATCTTTATTTTAGTAATAATATTTCAGAACACGCAAGGTGGAGTGCAGAAAGAAGAGAAGGGAGAAAGATAACCTACATGTCATTTTGAGACAAATGAGGAAGAAATATTTGAGGCCTCTGATAAAATTGAAATAGAAAAGTGCTGGATGTGCTGAAACATTCATTTCAATTTAAGAAAGTATTTTTTCTGGATTTTGTTTTTAATGTTTCATCTACTATAGAAAAGCTTCATGACAGAAGGCAGAAATAATTTTTCCACCATTCAAAGTTTAAGGTGCCTGATTTCGAAAGAATTTTCTCATAAGAGATAGAATATCTTTGTTAAAATGAACAATTCTTTCATATCCTATGGAAGAACATTCGGTCTTCAATTTGTAATCATCTCCTGAAAGACTATGTGACTGAAATTTGGGAAAGTCTTCATCAAATCTGTTTGATAAAAGGATGTCTCTAGATGAGCAAGAAGTATTTACATTCAGCGAATACCCAACTTGTAAACTCCAAAATCTCAGGGAAGGTCTGCCAGAAGGCTTATGTGAGATTCATATGCTTAAGGAAAAAGTAAGATTTGGGTAACTAATACTGTCAGAAATTCTGACTGGTTTGTTTTAGTGGCCTGCAGGCTCTGACCTTATTAGCAGAAACCTATGGGATAAATAACATTTCTGTGCTTACTCATGCTTCAGTTTTGGTTTGAGCTACAGACAGGTGGCTGAAGTCATTCCTGCCTGCGCTGCCAGAGAGCACAGCAGCTGAGGGGAGCAAGGCAGACCCACTGCACGACAAGTGCTCAGGAAAAGCAGTCTTACGTGCCCCACATGGCATAGAGAATGAATTGCTGTAAGAGTGAGTAGACAATCCATGGTCACTGAACTGCACTACCCACAGTAGCACATTATATAAATCTTGGGAGATGTAATAACTAGCTTTGGGGGTAGAAGTTCTGGGCTCATGAGGAAGCGATGGTCCTGGATGTCAGTTCCTTTGATGACCGTCTTTGTACATGCACTGCCTCCTCACTCATCACAAAGGGATTATTTCAGGCCACCAACAGAGTGACTTAAGGGTAAGATCTTGGAATCAAAAGTTTCACATAGTCCATGGGTATAACTATTTAGCAATCTAAAAATTCACACTCTCATATGTGTGTTAATATAGATTTACCTCTGTAATGAGATGATGGCCAGGATTTACATGTACAATTTTAGACCACGATGGCTTCAGAAAACTTGTGTTTTATCTAGCCTCATTTTTGAGGGGATAAAAAAATTATTTAGGAGACCTTTATGGGAGTGATGCTGGCTAGGTAGCAGGCAGGGGAGAGTGGGGAATTATAGGAAAGTGTGATACTGTTAACAGAAAATCTTTGCACGGGAGTAAGGTCATGTCACCATTCTACTGATACTGTTGATGTAAACAAGAACAGAGCTGTCAACAGTGTGTCTGAACTACTGACATTTGTCATCATTTGTCAACACTCACATCTCTGTCAGGTTGTGGTTGTATTTCTCTTGAATGTCAGATTTTCAAGATGAGCTCATTTATGATACTTATAAGGTGAATACGAGGGTGCAGTGAAGTGGATTTCCCTAGGTAATTACATCTGTCAGCAGTAGTAGTATTTATGATCCAGATTCAGTAACAGGACACAGAAGCTACTTTGTCTGTACCAGGACACTGCCTGTAACTTCTGAACGATTGACTGCTACTGTAAATCACCAGATGCCTAGGGGAACAGTGAGGAAAGAGGCTTTCAGGGTTCCCAGCAAGAGTGACAACATGCTGGCAGGAAACAAGCAAAAAAAGTTACTATTTCCTTGATGCATACCTGCAGCCTTGAGCAGCACAGCATGATGGGCTTGTGCATGATTGCATTTTGAGTGTTAGTTTGATTTCTATACACAACCTTTCAAGGACAGAATAAGAACAGCTATTTATAAAACATACTTCAAATTTTTTTCTGTTCTGTTATCTGGTTTAACTGAGAGAAGAGGATCTGTAGCGTCAGAAGAGATGGGTTTCAGATATTCAGGTATGTCTATAATTTCAACAAAGGTAAAAACAGTCTTGCTAAGTGACAATTGTAAAGATTAAAAGAGCCAAAATTTGTAGGGATTATGACTATCTACTATAATAGTATTCCACTGAGTACTGATTATCAAAAAGCAGAAAATATTCTTCCCTCTATATTTCCTGGTTTTGGCTGGGATAGAGTTAGTTTTCATCTTAGTAGCTGATAAAGTACTGTGTTTTGGATTTAGAATTAAAATAATGTTGATAAAAAACTGATGTTTTAGCTGTGACTGAGCAGTGTTTACACAGAGCCAAGGACTGCCCTGCCAGTGAAGAACCAGAAACAGAATTTCTTGTTTCCTCTGCTAATGTTGTACTTTATTAAAGTCTAAACACGGTTTTCATAATTACATTGCAGGAGTGTTGATCTGAAAGTCAAAAATCCTCTGATGTTTCAAAATGACTTGTACCAAACTTTTTGTATATGGGTCAAATACACATGCTCTTTTTTTTTTTTTTCTTCTACAAAAGACAGAAGAAAAAAACGTAACAAGTACTTCCCCTGCCCTGGTGATCTTCCCTCTTTTCCTCTTCCAGATTCCTTACTAAAATTAGGATGTGACTGATTGATTGATTATCTCCTGTCAGGCAAGAAAACTTAATATACTTTTTTTTTTTTCTTTTTTGGCTACTAGTAAGGTACAGTAGTATTTATTGGGATGTATCTCAAGATGTAGAACATGATAAATGGAAAAAAAAAAAATAAAAGAACAGGAACCTGACTGTAAGGAAGCTGCTTTTATAATGCTGCAGGGAAACTATTCTGGCTTTCTGTATAGAAGAATAAAGAGGCTCAATGGAAAAGAAAAAAACATTTTCACTCTGAGCTTTAAAGGCTTTTGAACAGACTTTCATCCTAAAAGCTTAACAAGGCAAGATGTTGGGACAAACATATAAGTAAAAACTTCAGTACATTTAATCACAACTAGAAATTGAAGATTTCCTTTTTGGGGAAAAAAAAGTTCCTTTAAAAAAATGTAATTATTTGAGGAGACTAGAGTTATTTATTGATTCAAGTAAAATACAGTAGAATGCACCTGGGACAATATGATTTAAAAGTTTATAATTTTTATTTTGCTGCAAACAGATTCTAATGGATTCTTAAATATGGATGAAGGTGAGGACAAAGAGTTATGTTAAATAATTCAAAACTGAAATTATAAACTTATTTTAAATGTTGATTATCTCTCGAATGTCCAGTTTCATAGGTTGAAGATGAAGCAAAGACAGACTGGAACAAAAGATTTATTTTATGGGTTATGTTTCTGTCATCCGCCTTTGCCAAAGATGTTAACTTCTGCCTAAATTCATGAGCTCCTTTTTAAAACCTAAAAATGTATTCAGATTGATTAATCTCAAAACACTGATATAAAAAGCCTTTAATATCATTTTCTGCATTCATGGAGTTAGTCTGTCTTGGCTAACCTTTCTCTCTACCTCTAAGTGAACTTCATAGAACCAAAGCAAAGTTTTGGGAAGTTGTTTTCATTTGAGGGATTTAATTTATTTATTTATTTTTAAGGCTTCTATGACTGTCTTTTGTTGCATTTCCTGCCATTAGTGACTACAAGCCTTCAAAGAAAATACAGTTTTGGTTTATAGTTGTCTCCTCACCAAGCCTCCTCACCAAAACTACTGGCTTTGCTGAGTGCTCACACGCCCCATAGGCCTAAGTGTACATACCATTGCACTGCTTGTCCTGCACCACCACTGGATGAGACTCTTGGGCCACAGTCAGTTTACATACTGGATGAAGAGCAGGCAAAGGAGGGCACTGTGTCTTTGTTATGAACAGAGGCAGCTGAAAAGTGGCAGCTCCTGATGGTGCCTTAAGCCTGCAGCTAAGGCCCAAGAAGAGTCAGGCACACAGAAGCAAGGCAAGTCCCTGAGCTCACTGCCACTTATGGAACTCTGGTAGGAGAGTCAGACAGCATCAGTGTGCCAGTAGCATCTCAGTACTTCAAGAGCAACTGGCAATGGCCAAGCCAAAAATGCCCCAAAAAGCCTTGGCAAGGGACTATTCTTCATGCCATAGAAGGCAAAAAAGCTCCCGGGGAGCTGTGCCAGTGGACTGTGGGGGAAAATTCCTTCCTGATGTCTGGTGCAGGTGAGAAGGAGAGGTCCTGCAAGAGAGGAGGATGGCAGTGACTTAGCCAAAACGGCCCAGAGTGGCCCTGGCAAGGGGCTATCCTCAATGCTATGAAGGAAGGCTAAAATTTCCCTGGGGATCAATACTGATGTGTCATGGGGGAGAAATTCCTTCCTGGCTCCGGACACAGGACAACAGTTGCATCTCAGTCCTTTATGAGCAACAGGCAATGGCTTAGCCAGAACGGCCCAGAGGAGCTATGTCAAGGGTCCATGCTTCATGCTACAGAGGAAGGCAAAAAATCCCTAGGGATCTGTGTCAGTCTGACCTGTGGGAAAATTCCTTCCTGACCACAGGAAGCCAGTGATTGATTGTTCCCTGAGCATGTGAGCTAGGACTTGCTTGCAGGCCCCATGCATGCCTGGAGCCAACAGCTCTGCATGGGCCCTTTCCTTCCTCCAGCTGGTGCCATCTCCAGGGCTCCTGAAAGTGTCAAAAAGTGTCTGGTCTGATGGCCATGGGAAGAAATAATCCTCAATGTATGTCAGGACACCTGCCAGTGGTGGCTTTGCAGCCCTTTTCTTTCAGTTGCTGCCACTGTCTGCAGGAAGGGTGGGGGTGGCATGTTATGCTCCCCAGGCGCCAAGTGCTCCCCAGGCAGAAAGAAGGCATTCCCTTGGTCTTGACAGGCCACCAAGCCTATCTTTTGCCAAAGCTATTCAGCTGAAAAAAACAAAGAGCCTTAGGCCCTTCGTTCTGTTCGTGGCTCTTCTCATCTCACCAAATGCTTGCCTCAGTTCCCTGAACGCTGAAGCAGGGTTCCAGTCCTGCCAATTTGACTTAGAATGAGATCTTGCCATGAGCTGCTACTGGAGCAGAAATTCTTCAGCAGTCTCAGGTCTTCCTCCCTCAGTTGCCTTCTCTCCCCATTCCTATCTCCATCCTTTCCATTGGCTCCTCAAAGACTTGCTCTCAGATTACCTGACCTGTCCCCATGACCATATTGATCAGGATGGTGTGGGGGCATGTGAGCCTGTCCCTTTTACCCTATCCATGGCCGTTGTGACTGCATTGCCAGCTGGCAGCACTGTGACAGAGGGGTGCTAGGGCCCCACTGCAGTCCTACCCACCACTTCTATGCCCCACACGGGCCGAAGGAGGAAGGCCTTGGCACTGCTAGCCCAACATGGGATGAGAGGCTGGAGAACAGCTCTACAGAAAGGCACCTAAGGATTTAGCCATTCACAAGTTGAACCTGTGTCAAGTGTGTCTTGTCAGCAAAAGGGAAGTGTATCTCGGGCTGCATCAAGCACAGGCAGATGGTTAGCCATTTCCAGGAAAACAGGGCTTCGTAATGCATAATGAAACATTATTTATGCATAATGCATAATTTGTGTGACCCACCTGAGTTATGAGGATGTTTGTCCTGGTTTTGGATGGGCAAGAGTAAACTCTCTTTCTATTAGATAGTATGGTGTTGTGTTTTGGATTTTGTATGAAAATAATGTTGATAACACACCAGTTAAGCAGTATTTGATCTAAGTCAAGGACTTTTCAGCTTCTCATACTGCTCTTCCAGCAAGGAGGCTGGGAGTGCACAAGAAGATGGGAAGGGACAGAACCAGAACAGCTGACCTAAACCGGCCAAAGGGTTATCTAGTAACATATGATGTCATGCTGAACAATAAATCTGGAGGGAATTAGCTGGGAGGGTGCAGACTGCTGCTTGAGAACTGGCTGAGCACTGGTCAATAAGTGGTGAGCAATTGCATTATGCATCGCTATATATTCTTTTATTTATTTTTATTCTTTTTTGTATATTCTTTTATTATTGTTGTTGTTGTTGTTATTTTCCCTTCTATTCTGTCCTATTAAACTGTCCCAAAACACAGTTTTTACTTTTTTTTTTTTTTTTTTAATTGATCCTTTCCTCCATCCCACTGTGCTGGAGTGAATGAACGTCTGTGTGGTTATTAGTTGCCTACCAGGTTAAACAATAACAATGTGATAAAAGGAATAACAGGTCCAACAGGAGTCCAGAATTTGAAGCAGGAAATGGTCATTACTTGTTTGGGTGAAAGATGAGATAAAATAACAAAACAGGACCAGAAAACATTGTAGATTGTAAGTTGAATAGGATCTGATTTTCAGCCTTGAGCTCCATTTCAGATTAAATTCAATCTCCCATTATTTTCATGAGTTATGCTGTCAGGGGAGGAATAAGGGTCACTTGCTCCCTCATATCAGATGAGCTGTGAACCAAGGATAATCCCAGTGCTGTTTTCTGGCATTGCCCTCCATGACAGGGTATAGTCCCACAGTTCTGAATGTGGTAGATGGAACTGGGGGCTGACAACAGGGTCTATCAACGGTTTCAGACAAGAGAAAGAGTCAGCTAAAGTGTTCAGGCTGACTGGCACATACTTCCTTGGGTTTTCCTTTGACCTTTCTTCAAAAAAGCTGATGTATTTTTTCCAATTGCCATGACTTTACAGGGGTTAAAGATGTCAAACTCCTAGTGTCACAAACCAGATACAGTAATATGAATCCATTATATCTATTCTCATGGATTTGTGTACATCCAGTTAGTTTAAATGATCCTTAACTTGATTATAATACACTATGAGAAGTTCTTTGGTTCTACAGACTGTGCCGTTGGGTATATACATTAGACAGGTGTACCAGATCTAAAACTTCTTGAATTTGCTGGATTAATGCGGAACAATTGCACTGACTGAAATTATCTACAGAAATGTAGATGGCTGCCCAGAACTATTAGGCTAACATTCTTTAAATCTTTCATTCAGTATGAAATTAATCAAACTTTAGATGTGTGTATTTATTTCTCATAAAGATTGTTAATTAGCACTGAGCAATGAGAATTTTGCTGTTCTTTACGTAGGGATCTGAAGTAAGAATTAAAGGAAATATGGCTACCTAACTAGTAGGTATAACTAGTAGATATTTTATAATTAGTTCCCTATTATGGTATAATCATTGCATGTAGGTTGCTCTGAAAATATTGCCTTCTATTTATGTCCCTGGAAACTACAAAAGATACAAACAACTCAGTAACACTATTTGATAGAGCAAATTCTCAGCTACAAAACACTATTTTTCAATGTAGTCACCATCACTAGCTATGCATTTTCACCAGTGATGAACAACAGCCTGCTTGCTGCACTTGCAAAAATCTGTGCCAGTGGAGGTGACCCACAGTTCCACAATTTCTATGTCGGTGTTGTTGTTAGGAAAATGTTGCCCATGCAGTCTTTCATTGGCCCAAACAGATGGAAGTCAGAAGATCCCAAATCCAGGCTATATAGTGGTTATGGTTCAACATAGATTGGCAAAATGCTCCACAGTCTTCAAACTGATATGGGGCCTGGAGTTAGTGTCACAAGAGAAAGATTGTTTTCTTCTCTGTCCTGACTCTGGAAGCTTTAACCTTCAGCTTAGTCAGCGTAACCATGTAGCGGTCAGAATTGACAGCTTGTCCACTTCCAGGAAATCCAGAAAGATTACCCCTTTCCTATCCCAATAGACAGTGCACATCACTTTACCCACTGAGGGCTGTGTCAAACTTTTTTTTTGATGGAGATTTCACATTGCCACTGCGTGACGATGTTTCGATGCCAGCTCACTGTGGTGACACCACATCTTATCTCTGGTAATGATGCAATCCAGGAAAATGTCACCTTTACCCTCCTATTGGTTCAATAGGCCCTGACAAACTTGCATACAGGGTTCTTTCTGTTCCTGTGTGAGCATTCTTGTGACCTACCTGGTGCAAACTTTGAGATATTCCAACATTGCCACCATTATTTCCACTGCACTGAAGCCAATATTCAGCTCTGTGCCCAATTCCCTGGTTGCAATCCATCAGTTCATGTGGATGATCTGATCGAGACATTCTCACTTCATGGTGTGATAGCTGTGCATTGTCATCCAGATTGTGACTTATCTTTTACTTCGCTGTCATCTTTGCTGAAACACACCGCCCACCACCTCATTGTGCTAACATTCACATCATTTATTAAGGGCNTACCCTCCTATTGGTTCAATAGGCCCTGACAAACTTGCATACAGGGTTCTTTCTGTTCCTGTGTGAGCATTCTTGTGACCTACCTGGTGCAAACTTTGAGATATTCCAACATTGCCACCATTATTTCCACTGCACTGAAGCCAATATTCAGCTCTGTGCCCAATTCCCTGGTTGCAATCCATCAGTTCATGTGGATGATCTGATCGAGACATTCTCACTTCATGGTGTGATAGCTGTGCATTGTCATCCAGATTGTGACTTATCTTTTACTTCGCTGTCATCTTTGCTGAAACACACCGCCCACCACCTCATTGTGCTAACATTCACATCATTTATTAAGGGCTTTGCTTCCAGGGCCATTTACTACAGTGCATATTTTATAAATTTTGCTTTGAAAATTCGTCAATAAATAAACTGTACACAAAGACTATTTTTGCTTCATACTGAAAATGATAGTTAGATAAACTTTACTGCATTTTATGTTCTCTTTCTTTCCAGAGAAGTTATGATGCATGTCCACAGATATTTTACATATGATTACTAATTACCATGTACAAAACAGGCAGTGAGAAAAATAATTTTGTTGACTTTTTATTGTATAATAGGAAACTTAGACTTTATAGAGTACTCAGTAGTGTGTTAGAATTTGTGTTGGTGGGGGTGGTGGGGACATCTCTGCTTTTTTTACTGATTCCGAAATTCCTCCAGTAGTCAGATCCAGAAGCAGGTTATGTACTTTTTAACATCCAGACATTGCTCTTAGAACATGTGATCTAAATAGATGCATTCGTGGTTTCTTCAAAAATTAAATCTCATTGAGAAAATCTAATAACATTTTCCTAAATACAACTTAAATTGTTGTGCCACCAAAACTATCTTGATTGAACAGATCAACAGACTCGGAGAAAGGCACATAAAAAGGTGAGGTAACTTGCCCAAGGTAATCCAGCAGACAAATTAACAACTCTTGAATATGAGTACCGGTTCACTGTTCTGTGCCCGAGGAAATGCCGTTCCTCAGAAATATCAGAAATACGTATTCAGTACTTTTTCATCAGTAATTTGTTGCAAATACACAGATTTTATTTTTTTCTTTCTCTTCTTCCTTCATGATGAAAATATAATTTTCTTTTACCACTGAAATTTATCGCATTTATTTCATCTAGTACTTCTTAATGGCTTCTCAAATAAGTAAAATTATCAGCAATAATGGAGTAGATGAATGGCATTAGAAGAGAAATGCCTGAGAAATTAAAAATATATGTAAAAGATATGAGACAGGTAGCTGTAAGTAAAGACTTATCATACCCTCCACTACGAAACTAAGAGGATTTACCTTAGAAAGACTTAAAAGAATATGAAGAGAGGGCAAAAAAAAAGAAGGGAAGTGAAGGGAAGGAAAGGGATAACCCTTAAAATGTATGCTAAAAGACTAAAATTAGATGAGAAACAGATGAATTACAAGCACACAAAAAATGAGAGTGGAAAGTGTGAGAAATGAAATTTCATTTGTTTCATTTTTTTACTGAATGTGCAATAAAAAAAAAATATGACAATTTCACACAGGTAAGAAACATCTATCTCTTTTACCTTATAGCTAAATTCTTACTCTAATTTTCAGTTCCTTGTTTGCAAATCATGCACAGGAATAATTTCCCATTTTTCAACACACAACTCACGTATCTCATTGTCAGAATAAACACTGCAATGAAGGGTCACATAACATTTGGCCTTTTCTTGTCATGCATTTTACAGTATATTCAGAATACATTATAAGATTTTTGGAACAACACACAAATTATCACTAGTTGATATACATACAAGGATGTGTTGAATGATATTAAAATGATATATTGTCTCCTTCTGTGAGAAACATTTCATAATAGAATTAAAAATTACACCAGAAGAATGTGAAGAATTTTCAGATCTTCAGATAAAACTATTTATATTATTCAGTGCTGCCCTAGGGATGCCAATTAAGTGGTCAATTCTACTATTATCATTTTTTTTTGTTGTCTGGGACCTACTCCAGTACCTAACATTTTTGAAAGATGATAGAAAGCTTCCCCACAAGAACACTGACGGCATTCTTGGCTGCATCCCACTGGGTATCAGGGACTCATAAATCAAGATGCCTCAAGTAACCTCAATTCAATTGCCGTCTATTGATGGTCATTCCAGCACACCCCTGAATCCTTCAACTAATCGCAGATGTGTGGGAGACTTTGGTGAAGACCGAGTCAAAAAAAATGAGTGCCTCAGCCTTATGTGTGTCCACTGTCGCTAAATCAGTCATCTAATTCTACAATAAGCACACAGCTTCTTTGTTCAGACTTTTAATATTAACATATTGGTAAAAACTTTTCCTGGTGCCCTTGACATTCCTTGCAAGCCTCAACTTCAGATGAGCTTTGATTTTCCTAATATTGTCTCTAAATTTCTGGACAACGTCTTTAACTTTCATCTTTGTAGCTTTTCCCTGTTTCTCTTCTCCTGTATTCTTCTTTACTGCACTGAAATTTTGTTGTGCTAGCTAAGGCAATCTCTTGGTTTATTTAAGAGGAATTGATGAGATGTATTTGTGATTTAGAATAGAACTGTTATAAAAATTAGATAAGTCTATCGTTGTATTCAGAATCTCCCTATCTTTATTGCTACTCACATGTTTTCCTATTCTATCTTCTCCTCCTCTCTTGTTGAGGAGTAATGAGAGGCTCTCTGGGTAGCTATCTGGCAGCTAGTCAAGGTCAACACGATACAACATAACAGAATAGAAAAAATACACAAGAACAACTTTTTTTTTAATGCTAATGCAATACTAATTGTAGTAAGAATCAAAATAAGTGTTTATAAGTTGGCTTTTTAATATATAATAATCTCAATAAAAATTCTGATTTCTCATTTTAGGATAAAAGTGGAAGGAAAAGGTCTGAACAAGAGGGATAAAGTGGAGGTAAAGCAGCCAGATACTCTTTTCTTTCATACAGTATTCCATTATACACTACCAGCTGTGATGTAGAGGAACCCTTATGTGTTTCATAATGTTTTCTTATGTCAGAATAAAAAATCTCCATCTCTTCAAAAACAACCCTCAGAAAACAATCAAACAAAAAAAAAAAAAAAAAAAAAAAAATACAAAGGCAAATCTAACACACCTTCAGCCTTTAATTTTCTTTTGTTTGCTTTTGTTTTTTCTTTTCTTTTTTTTTTTTTTTTTTGGAAGCGGTCAAATTTAGATCTAATTTGATATACCTCATTTTGGTCTACATAAGTGACTAGGGAAAAAAAAAGAATGGGAAAACAAAATTGTACACTTATTCATTGTACCTCAGCCCTAAGATACAAACATTCTTATTCAAGATAAGATTTTTTTCCCATTTTTCCATACTTTTCCAGATCTTGCATGCTTTCTTCCATGTTCTACTTTCTGCTACATGTTTGATTTTTAGTTTTCCCTTCACTTTCATTTGTTTCACTGCATTGAGTGCATATCTGTGGAAAATGATGTGGTGGGCTGTTTCAGTGCACATATGCTTCACTTGTTTATATTTCAGCACTCCTCCTAATGGCCTGATAAAATCAAAAGGCTACAAGAACTTTTCACCCTTGAAAGTGTTTGTGAACCATTTCACTGCAACTCTGCTGCATCATCATTGATACACTGATAAACTGATTCAGTTCTGCATCCAGCTGAGCCCGAAGAAGGTAATCCTAGACTCATCTCACCCCCACCTCTAAAATATAGACTAAAAAAATAGGAATTATGCTCCCAAGTCATCTATCTGACGTAAAAACATACGTGTCTACTACTGACTAGTAACTACATAATAGACTAAACAAGAGGGATGCATGAAATCAATCAGAACTAACAAAGCCTACACAGGACAGCTCTGATATTTTAGAAAGAAAGCAGAAAATGTTCAAAGTGACAACCTGAGACATATAAAAGGGACTTAATAAAAAAGTACAGTCAGTGATTGGCATCTGAGTGTGTGCTCAGCAAACCTTTAATGTAATTAGCCAGTTTAAAAGCGTATGAGATGCATAATGTTCAACATCTAAAATTAATTTAAAAAGTGTATAAATGGTTAAACAAAAAAGAACTGTGTATTCATTGGATTTGTACCACTGGGTGTTTAGGCTCAAATTTGGAAATCTGCTGTTAACAGTGGGTGAATGGAAATCGGCAAATCAAGAACAATCAAGAGGGAAACAAAGTTTGAGATTATAAAGACTGTAGTAAGAAAGAGAAAACAGTATTACTTCCTCTGAAAAATTCCCATCATCATCGCTACTGACAGATCAACTCATTTAAACACTTTAAAACCTGTTAGCCATAATTACAAAGACCTCCCATTTGAACCTCTGAAGATAATCTTATTCATTTTGACTGAAGTGGATTAGAAAGAACTCATATTTTAAGACTTACAGTTCATTGGTACTGTTGTTGCAATCACATTTTGTGAATGGAAATTAGAAGAACAGTATGCATGGCTTCAAATTGCTTCTGCTGTTTTAAAAGAATAGAGGGAGGAAGAAAGGAAGGGATATGTTCAACTATAACAATAGGAATATTTCAGAGAGAACAGTGTAACGTTCTTCTGTCCATTAAGTGATAGAAGGGAGGGAAATGCTACTTGTTCTTCTCCCAGATGTTATCTTGTAAATTAAACAACCCAACATCTCCATCAGCAACAGAAGCAATCCTTGTTTTTCACAGCTCCTCAGTATGCATAAATACTTGGTCAGTTATGGCAGTCTTCTGTCTAATTACTGCCTACTTTGTCACAGAATCACAGAATCACAGAATTGCAGGGGTTGGAAGGGACCTCGAGAGATCATTGAGTCCAACCCCCCTGCCAGAGCAGGTTCCCTACATCAGGTTGCACAGGTAGGCGATGGATGATGGAGATCGGTAGGGCAATCACATCCGCCAGCTCCCTCAGCACACGCGGATGCATCCCATCAGGGCCCATGGATTTGTGCATGTCAATCTCAGCCAGACGCTTCCGGACCATCCCCTCCTCAACCAGAGGGAAGCCCTCTATTTTCTGGACTCTATCACTCACCTCCAGGGTTGGGGAGTCCCGAGGGGGAGTCTTTGAAGTGAAGACTGAAGCAAAGAAGGCATTCAATATCTCCACCTTCTCAGCATCCTC
>WBMW01005288.1:33940-47324 GCA_013396635.1 Penelope pileata
GCCACCTCACTTCCCCTGCCTGTCTTTCCTAAAGAGGACATAGCCATCCATGACAGCGTTCCAGTCATGTGAATTGTCCCACCACGTCTCCGTGATTGCAACAAGATCATGGCTCTGCAACCGTACACAGATCTCCAGCTCGTCCTGTTTATTACCCATGCTGCGTGCATTGGTATACAGGCACTTTAGGGAAGCAGCAGGTGCGGGTATCCCTAGAGAGGCATGAGGAGGTTTTGAACGGGGTCCCAGCAACAATTCCTTTTCTGAGGAGCCCTCACAAGATCATGTAGGACAACTCAGAGGTTTTTCCCCGCAATCTCCAACAGCGACAACGTGCCCTGCTCCATCACCTCTAACTCCCCTCCCGTCCCCCGTCAAACCTAGTTTAAAGCTCTAGTAACGTCCTTGTCCTTGTCCTTGCTGATAACAGGGTTTGTACTGCCAAAATGACAGAGATGATGATTGTCATTGGAAGGATGGTGGCAAAGTACCTCCTGCTTCCGGAACTGAATATGGACGAGCTTGTCTGTCCAGACAAACTTAAAAATATTCTCAGACCTTTAATTTTTATTTCAGATCGAATGCTTTCTTAAACTCTGCTACCTTGATTCTTAGCTATCTTTTGAATCCTGGAATGTTAAGTGCTATTTCAATGAAATTACTCACATGTTATAATTAATGGTCAGATTCAATGTTACCCAGACAAAAACAAAAATAGAAAACAAAAACAAACAAACAAAACACACACATACAAAAAAAAAAAAAAGAAAGAAAGAAAAAAAAACATACAGATGCCGAAAAAGGAAAAGCAAAATTTTCCTTTTTACGTCCGTAAATTGCAAATTAATTCTATTATCTACTTTATGACAGTACTGTTAATTGAATTTATCTATGCACATTAGTCACATTTCTGTTGTTTGGAAGATTAATTAAGCTTTATTTTTTTTCTATTTTATTTCTGAAGCCATTCAGAGCTTTAATATTTTCTGAGAGAACTTTCTCTCCTTTTGAGTATAACCTAGAAAGGGAAATATACATTTCCTTTTTTTAATAACTTATATACAAAGTTCTGTAGTTTAGTACTGCAAAAGAATGTCAAGGAGTTCAGGCAGTAGCTCCGTGTTTATTCATATTCCTTCCTTGTTGGCTAAATATGTAGTTGGTCTGGAACTGGTCATCTATCCGTAAGTGTATTGACTTCATATGTACAGCAGTGAGCTAGTTCATATCATTTAGTTTTGTCCTTATTACAAATTTCAAGGAAAGTATGATGATCTAATATCATATGTCTTCTAGAAACCCTTCTTTGCTATGGACAGTCTTCGCTGGTCATACTGCCAGGATCTCTACAGTTAATATTAAGGGGTGTGGGCAGAAGCCTAGCTTACTCTAGGCAGCTACATCAAAGATTTCATAATTTTCTTTTTTTAATTATTATTAATTTTTTAAGTCTTTTGCAGTGGCAAATGTAAAGAAGATTGCATGGCTGTTAAGTATTCATGCTTGCTCAAGGAAAACTATGAACATGCATGGATTTTTTCAAAATAAAAATAAAAATAAGAAGAGACAATATGTAACTTAGATTCATTAATTCGTCAATGTAAGTGACAAAAATATATACAGAACTACTGCTGAGATTTGTATTTTAGACGAGACTTTAACTACACTGTGTTACATACTGAGATTCAATGCCTCCTGCAGATGATTGTGAGTGTCATGTACAGCTCCATGAGATATTATTATTGATCTATCAAAAAAAAATAATTATGGAAGGTTAATTCAGCTGCCTAAGTATAGATATCTAATGCCATTTGAGATGGCTGACCTTCAGTTGCCAATGCAGAAGGGCAGTAATGTCCCCTAGATTCTTTGGTGCATCTGGCCATATCAGGCCCTAGATGTATTAACATGCCTCAAATAAAGTTGTATGTTTGTGCTTAGGGAACTTTAACAGATAATTATTCCGTTAAACTTATCTGCAGCCATTTAAAGTCAAAAACGAAAAGTATCAAAATTAAATGTTGATGAAAACTGAATTTCATATGAAGTCATAAAAAAAGATTTATTTTATCCAGAAAAGAAAATTGTTAGGTCAACAAATCATATCAAGCGGCAGTCCGTTCTTTTTCTGCCCCGATACATAGCTTTTACTTATTTTAACCAAAATCTTCCAATTCTGAGTCATTTTTGTCTGAAAACATAGTGAAAAAAATAAACATATTTGAGGACCAGATTGACTTAACAACTTAGTTAATCATGTCTTCTTACTCAGAAGCAAATGATAATCCCTTTTAAGTTCAATCCCAAAACATTTCAACCAATTAAATAACACTCAATACAAAGCTTTGACTGGACCCAACAATCATTAACATTTACTCTTTCTTTATTTGTTAATGAAATAAATCTTTGCATCTTTTGTGGTTTTTTTTTATTCTATTATTTTCTGTCGATTTGTTGAACATTGAAAGCATATGTCTATAGATTCAAAAACATTTCCAAAGGAAGTGGCCAAGTGAAATTTCTAAGAATTTTGTTGCAGTTCGCCTTGAACCAATCACATTTACCTTTTTTCATATATCTTAGTACTAAAAGTAGTTTTTTATCTGACACTGAGATTTTTCTCATCTGTGGAAGTTTAAATTTCTTTCTTGTACTGTGGCTAGTTTGGATTTGCATCATGTTGCATGATGACTGTTCTCTTTTTCCTCCTACTCAATAAAGAAACAGAATTCATTGCAGTTGAACAGATTCTGGATCTTCAGAAACATGAATTTTATTTTAATTATGTAATTATGCATAATTTTAATTACACACGTGCACTTGCAATTACACATAATTTTAATTATACATTACGTAATTGTACAATTATGTAACCATGCTAGAGAATCAGAGAATTTACAGTTGAAGAAACTCACTGTTTTGTGTTTCTTCTGGTGCCTGTGCAGGATTGTTGATTATGTTTATACCAGTATTCCTTACAGCCTCCTGTAATCCATTTTAAAATGACTTAATGCCAGCTCTTTTGCCAGTATTAAAAAACTAATAACTCTAATCTTTGAATATATTTTCTCATGTTCAGTCTCTTCCCTAGTACTTCCTGTTACCATAAATTTCACAATATTGCTCCTGAATATTCAACAAAGCAACTTAAGTCAGTCTGAAATTATTACAAACTCTCGCATACAAAATTATCCACGTTTTTAACTTTTCAGCTCCGTCAGAGCTTATGTTCAAAGAATTTATGTCAAGTATTTTTTTCTCACAGTCGTTTCTGTTCTTGAATGAAGTGCAGATTCAGTCAGTAGAAATAAAACAACAATCCACAAGAATGTTCATCTTTTACGATCAAGAGTAATTTCCCTCAATCAGAGCATTTCCATCAATTTACTGTAGCTGAATAGATGTAACTGAAGTTACAACACATCTCTCTGTGTTCAAAATCCTCAAATATTTACAGAGAATGATCATTTTTGAGTGAGCTAGAAACATGAAAAGACAGATTTGTTTATCTTGCTCATATGAATAATATTACCGAAGTCAATGGGTCTAGCAGTGTGAATATTGCAAATCTTTTTTTAGTTACAGTTGGAAACAGACACCAATTTTTTGTGCCTTTCCTCTCAGCAGTTTAACCAAGCCTGATAGATTTTACATTGTTTTGAGAAATGTTGATATAGTAACAACATACATTCCATGGCACAGTAATATGAAATTTCAGTTTCCATTTCTTAATGCCAGACATGTCAATGCTGTTTTAATGAGATACTTTTTGATTTATGATCAATCTTTGAGCATGTCATAATTGTAACGAATTTATTATTATCAATATATGCAATAAGAAAGCACACAATAAAAAAAAATGGCTTTTCAGGCTTGATATTTTCTTTAAATGCACTAAAGACAATGTTTTACATGATAACAAATAAATGAATAAATGTGTTATGTTAATGTAGGAAAAAAAAAATCCCCACAAAACTTAGGACTTATATTCAACACAAGTCATGTCTGGACTACAAATAGCTATTGACAGTTTTAAATTGAACTAATCAGCTTTCATTCAAACTGTTTGGTGCTACTTCTCTCTGCCAAGTAATGTCAGGTAGGACTGAGTATCTAGTTGTTAGCAATGAAGAAAAGTGGACAATCAGGCAAGACCTGAATTCAGTAAGCAGCCCTTTCTAATTGAACTGTTTAGATATAGGCAGGACATTGGGCACTATGCATATTACTTTTTCAATATCTGAAAGATGTTGGCCCAGATCCAAAAATGGAATTCACAAGAATGATTTAGGTCCTTATAACTCCTCACAATATAAATGATTAAGAGCTAAGACTTTAGAACGGCTTAACAAAAATCTCGCTGTTGATTGCTGGAAATATCTCTGCTTCCAAAGATTCGTATGTTCGAGCTTCTGTATTCTTTGTCAGAAATCAAACAGTGTATATCTATCTACTAAATTTTCATTTTTAAATTATTGTTTTTGCCTTAGGTATCTGAGTCAGTTCCTTTTTGTATGAATTTCGCTTAGAATACAGACCATTTATTCAGAACTGTGGTGTTCGATGTATGGGATTCCTCAGATTAGAGGTGCAATTAATACATTTATGGAGATGGCTTCCACCTGTATAGAAAAACCGTATTAAGAACAGGCAGTCCCCTTGTATCCATTTAAAACAGGCTACTGATAAATAAATAAAGAATACAAAATTTCAGAACATAGGAGAACGCAAATCCTAAGCAAGTGTATAAATCTGTATCTTCCTTTTTTAAATTCAAATCAGAGTCTAATATGAAATGAAGAAACAGTTAAAGAATCAGAAATTCAACATTTTACAGTTCTTGATTAAGAATCTATTCAGTAGAATGAGTCTCCTTTTTAACAAAAATTCTTATTGCATTCCTGACTTCATTCCAGGTTGACTATGAAAGACGAAAGAGAAAGGGGGGGAGGGTAGGAGGCCATGTAAGGGTTGTATACCTCTGCGGTACAGAGAAATCAGCTGGCTTTTCAGGAATAAAGTAATCTTTAATTAGTTCATAACAACATAAACAGTTATTGAAATGACTAGAGTAATGAAAAGAGTATTGCTTTTATTAGAACATTTCCACTTCCCTTGTATATAGGACTTTCAATACACTTTAAACTGAGGAAGGATCAAAATCCATTTTTTGTCTTTGAGGTAAATTCTGTAATCTTACTCTGGATTTCCATTTCTTTAGCTGAACCCAATGCAGTGGGAACCAGCTAGATACAATGAAAAAAACATAGGAAATAGGATTATTCTAAGGATTTAGATGTAGACAGTGTTTTCTCATTGATTTCATATATCATCAAGTAAATGACTGAAATTTAAGCAGCAGGGAAAAACAAATAATAAATAAATCAGGAAAGCTGTTGGGCATGTTCAGAGACTTTCAAAAATGCCACTAGGGAACTTTTTTAATTTGCTATTCTTTTTATTATTACTATTTATTTCCAGAGCCTCTAAAACGTCTTGGGCTGCTCTCCAAGATGTCAGTTTCACCTCCAATATATTCTGCTTTATACGGCATTGGGAAAGTAATCTAGAGTAATTGAAAGTAACCTAGAACTAAGGAAAAACTGAAGCTGAATGTCAGTATTCAGTGAAAAATAACACAAAAGGATCTGAAGATGAAACATAGCTCTGTAGGTTCTTTTTACCCTCAGGCAGATCGACACTTCCTCCCAACTTGGTGTCATCTGCAAACTTAGTGAGGGTGCACTCATTTCCCTCATCCAGGTCATCAATAAAGATATTAAACAAGACACGATCCAATACCGACCCCTGGGGAATACCACTTACAACTGGACACCAGCTATGTTTAACTCCATTTACCACCACTCTCTGGGCCCAACCCTCCAGCCAATTTTTCACCCAACAAAGTGTCAACCTCTCCATGCCATGGGCTGCTAAGCTTCCCCAGGAGAATACTGTGAGAAACAGTATCAAAGTGTTTGCTAAAGACCAGGTAGATTATGTCTACAGCCTTTTCCTAATCCACCAGGCAGGTTACCCAGTCATAGAAGGAGATGAAGTTGGTCAAGCAGGATCTGCCTGTCATGAACCCATGCTGGCTGGGCCTGATCCCCTGGTCATCCTGCACGTCATGTGATCTCACTCAAGATGATCTGCTCCATAACCTTTCCTGGCACCGAGGTCAGGCTGACAGGACTGTAGTTCCCCAGATTTTCCTTCCAACCCTTCTTGTAGATGGGAGTCACACTGGTAAGCCTCCAATCCTCTGGTACCTCTCTGGTTAACCAGGACTACTGATAGATGGTGGAAAGCAGCTTGGCAATCACATCTGTCTCAGTACTCTCAGGTGGATCTCATCTGGAATAGGATTTCAGAAGCACATTTAATGAAGAGAAATTATAGCTCAGAAAAGAAGTAACAAAAATATAAAGGTCTTACAAAGCTGAAAATTTTTGCAAGTAATCTAAATTAAAAAAAAAATGTCTTTACAATCACTAGTTTTTGCAGCTGTATCAGAACTGTGAGTCAAAAGAGTAGCTGCAAAAGTCCTATTTATCAATCTATTTAGTGAGATATTAGGAAATATTTACCCAGTAACAGATCTGTAAAGTTCCTCAAAATTTTGTGTACTTTTTTATAAGTGAACTCATTTATGTTGGGTGAAAAGTACAAACTGAGATGTAAAAAACATTAATTTGTGTTTATATGCAAACTGATTCCTTCAAGAATATGTTTAAACTGTTAATTTACCAATGGCTTATATAGCAGATGTTTACATATTAAACATAACTTTAGTATCTGGTCCTGCAATTTAATCTCCAGAGATGGGGTCTATATTTGTGAAAGAGATGTTAACTTCTGCTTGTTGGAGAAGCTACGCTGCTTTAACTTTCTACTGTTACATGTTTGCTGGTAGTAATTTCTAACGCAACAGCCCTACATTGCCATTTACTCTTTTTGCTGAAGCATCCATAAACCAATTTGTTTTCCTTTGATACATCTTCAGTGAAGGGCAGTGCATTCACAATTATTAAAGGCTTAAAAGGCTATTGTAACACTAAAGGGTCTATTTTAATAGGTATCTACAGTTTGGAAACCTTAGCGTGTCCTTCTGTTAATTGTATTTTTTCTGCAACTCCTGTTATGTAAGCATACCATTTTCTAATAGTGGATTTTTGTGCAACTCCTTCTAGGGATCTGTACTTGTTAGGATTGCTTCTAATAAACTAAATTGACTTCTTATTTCCACAGGCTTTTCCTGTATTTTTTTCTTTTGATCTGTTTCACCACTCTAACAAAGAATAATAGTCCTTTTTCCCATGCAAATGTATTGTCATTCCATCTCTTAAAATTTGGTTGAGTTAAGCAGCAAATATCTTTGTGGACCAGGAGAACTGACTTGGAAAAGGTTGCTATAAGTTTTGTGTTCAGCAAATCCACATTTACAACGATTGAGTCAGAGGTGTATATAGGCTAAAGGGACTGGCATGTTTGCAGTTCATCAAGTTTTCATGACTTCACCATACTCTTCAGTCCATCCCCATAACTTTCCTTTCCATAGAAGGAAGTAAAGGGGCATGCTTATAATTGAGAACATAGATATGTGCTTTTTCAATATCCTAATGTAGCCAGCACTTATTGTAGTTCCTTCAAGCAGGAACTCTGCAAAATTTTTTTTTCCCAAGGCACCAAATGGAACCAAAACTGTACCCATAGTCCACCAAATCCCTAGAAATTTCACTGCTTGAGTAAGTCCCTTACATTTACCCAGTGGTATAACTACTCCAGAGTTATTTAGAACCTCTCATACTGAATCAGCAGTGATTCTTACTGACTCTTTGGAATCATCACTTATCATAATGTCATTGACATACTGAGAAAGGCAAGTTTATGGTGAAATCCATACCTGTTGCAAGAGTTCCACTAAGCGATAAGTGATAGTATGTGAATGTTTGTAACCTTGCGGCTGGTATTTTGGAATATCACCATAGGAGGAGGTGATGCATGCTTAATAGGCTCCACTGAATAATAAACTACCAGAGAATGAGAGGCAATATGTCCTGTTCACTAATGGATCCTGTAATACTGAGGGAAAGAGTCGGAGGTGGAAGATTGCTATATGCAACTTCAAGACAAGTTGCAGAAACTGAAAGGCAAATAGAGACAATTTGCAGAAATGAAGGGTATTAGCTGGTTTTTAGTTATTGCTGAATAAGAAAAGTGGCCAATGCTCTACCTCTATACTGACTCATGGATGGTGGTAAATGCCCTATGGGGGTGGTTACAGCAATGGAAACTGGCAGCACAGAGGCAAACCATCTGGGCTGCTGCATGGTGGAAAGATATTTCTGCCCGAGCAGAGAACATAGTTCTAAAACTTGTAAAAGTACATCATGTAGATGCCCATATACCCAAGAGCTGTGCCAACGAAAAACATCAAAATAACTAGCAGGTGGATCAAGATGCTAGGATTGAAGTGGCTCAGGTAGTTCTGTACTACCAACATAAAGGTGGATTATTTTTGTACCATGACACCTCAGGTCATCAAGGAAAAGATGCAACATACGAGTGAGTGTGGGATCAAGGAGTGGACTTGACCATGGATGCTATTGCACAGGTTGTCCATGAATGCAAAATGTACTGCAATTAAGCAAGCTAGATGGTTAAAGTTTCTCTTGTATGGAGAACAATGCTACCTGGTTAGTCAACATTCAGAGATCTGCCAGTCACGCTGGTCCTGTCCAATCAAAACTCTCATGCGCCATAGAAGGGGATAATGTCTCTGAAGTGCACATAAATAATGCTGGGGAAGACAGTCTGGCCTATTCCTGCATTGGACAAAAGCAAACCCATCCATTGGATTGCTTTTGCTCAAGGACCTGATTTCACTTGGTAGGTAATGTAGAAGGAGGAGGATGTCTGATTTGTACCTCAGGGGAATTTAATTTTGTGTGAGGATAGCCAATGATTTTAATTGTATGATGTTAATTGCTATAAAACAGTGTATGTCATCACTATTACAATTGTTGTATCAATGGTCTTAGAGTATAGTTCACCCACATCAATGAAGAATCAATTTTGATGGAACTGGGTAAGTGTAGCAGTGATGTGATCAGAGCTGGCTTTACCATACAGCACTCCAACATCACGTGTCATCTCTCCTGCCCAGAAGGAGCATAAAGACAGAGGGAACCCAAAATAATGGACTACAATGAACTCAAATGACATTTTAAATGTACATTTTAAAAGGAATTGCCCATAGACTAAGTGATTGATATCCACGTGTGCATATAAAAGGATAGGAAAGATGGTGCTTAATAGAGATGTATTGGAAAGCATGACCTGAGCATGACCTAGACAGTAGAATAAAGTGTGAATTTTGTCTTGCTTTCAGCTGGGATAGAGTTAGCTTTCTTCCCAGTATCTGGTATGGTGCTATATTTTAGATTCAGGATGAGTATAATGTTGATAACACATTGTTTTAATTGTTGTTGGGTAGCGCTTACATCAAGTCAAAGAATTTTCAGCTTCTCATACTGCCTTTAGAGCAATGAAGCACAGGAAGCTGGGAGGCAACGCAATCAAGACAGCTGACCCAGAATAGCCAAACGGATAGTCCATTTAATATGACATCACGCTGAACAGTAAAAATGGGGGAATTGGGCAGGGAGGCTGCCACTTCTCAGGGACCTACTGAGCATCAATCAGCTGGTGGTGAGAAAATGCATTGTGTATCATTTCTTTTGTGTATTTTTTTATAATTATTTATTTCCCCATCCTTTTGTGTCCTACTAAAATGTTTTTATCTCAGTCTATGAATTTTAGCTTTTTTCCAGTTTGTTCCCTCATCCTACTTGTGGAATGTGAGCAAACAGCTGTTGTGTTTAGCTGCCTGCTGGATTAAATCACAAAAGTCAATGAATGAAGTCAGAATGTTTTAACATTGTTTATCTTTTATCATATAAAAGGTAGAGTTATTTTCAGATAAAACAACTATATTTGTAGGTCATTCTGAAAGTAATGCCTCCTACTTGTTTCCGTGGAAACTACAAAAGATACAAAGAGCACAATAAAACTATTTGATATAGCAAATTCTCAGCTACAAAACACTCTTTTGCAACATCATCACTGTCATTAGCTATGCATTTTTGCCAGCTGTGAGCAAGAGCTTGCATGCTACGCTCATAGAAAGCTGCACCAGTAGTGATGACCCACTGTTTCACAGCTGCTGTGGCAACATCATTGTTCAGATAATGTTGCCCACACAGTCCAAATTTCATTGGCCTGAACACATGGAAGTCAGAAGATGTCAAATCCAGACTATGGAGGGCGTGGTAGGACAGTCCAGCCTAGACTGACAATGTGCTCCACGGTCTTCAAACTGGTATGAGGCCTGGTGTTATTGTGTTGCAAGAGAAAGACTGTCTTCTTCTCTGGCCTAAATCTGAAACTTTGAGCCTTTAGCTTAGTCAGCATTGCCACGAAGCAGTTAGACTTGATGGTTTGTCCAAGTTCCAGGAAATCCAGAAGGATCACTCCTTTCCTATCTCAAAAGGCAGTGCGCATCACTTTACCCACTGAATTCTGCATCTTGAACTTTTCCTTTGAAGAGAAATTCACGTCGCCACTCCATGGAGAGTGGTTTTGGCTCTGGCTCATAGTTGTGACACCACATCCCATCACTAGTAATGATGCAATGCAGGAAACTGTCACCTTCAGCCTTGTATTGGATAAACAGGTCCTGACAAACTTGCATGCAATATTCTTCCTGTTCCTGTCCCAGCATTTGTGGGACCCACCTGGTGCAGACTTTGAGATATTCCAACATTGCCACCATTATTTCCAAAGCACCGAAGCCAATATTCAACTCTGCGCACAGATCCCTGGTTGTAATCTGCCAATTCATGTGGATGATATGATCAAGACACTCTTCATTTCATGGTGTGACAACTGTGCATGGCCACCTGGAACATAGCTTATCTTTCATGTCCCTGTTGCCACTGCTGAAATGCATCACTCACAACCTCACTGTGCCAACATCCACTGTTGGGCCTCCATAAACGTACAGCAAGCATCAATTAATGTCAATGGGCACATTTTTTTCCAAAAGGTTGAATTCAATTGCACACCTTTACTTGATATGTACTTCCATGTCAGACATCATTTTGTCAGATTGCCCCTCTGTTGCCATCTGTCTCATGGAAATAAAATGTAACAGAGTATTGGTGGGAAGGTTTGTCTTAGTTTCTAACTGAAACTTTCTCTCTTAGCATCTGCTACAAAGCTGTGATTTGGTTNGTCGGTGAGCGATTGCTTTGTACAATCACTTGTTTTGTATATAATTATCATTACTGTTATTTTACTCTATTTTCCTCTTTCTGTTAGTAAATAGTTTTTATCTCAATCCCCGAGTCCTACCTTATTTCTCGATTCTCTCCCCCATCCCAGCTGGGAGGAGGGGGGGGGGGGGAGCGAAAGGCTGTGTGGTGTTTGAGGCCTGCCTGCTCAAACCAGAACAAGGTTCAACCTCTACTGCATACCACAAATGTCTGCCTCTGATGGTGTAGGCTAACATAATAAAATAGGAGGCATTACTTCTGGAGCAGCCCTTGTATATACATTCAAATACTCTTTTTATTCTTGGTTTCATTTAACTCATGCAGAAATTATGCTGTAGGTTTTAGGCATGTATTCTCTAACACCCACTGAAGCATTATGTTACGCAGAACATACCATTCCCAGGGAAGTTCTATGTATTTAATAATAGGGTAACACAGTGTGCACTCCTAAACTTACGTATAGGTGCATACAGGAAGTTAAAGACCTCAAGGAAAGAATCTGAAGTAAAAGAAAATTGAAAGAGTAGAGAGAGAGCAGGACAGGATGAAATATTTCATCTAACTTTAAAATTAATACTGATTTAAACTTATGGAAAAAAAATGTACTCTATGTAGGGATATGAGAAAGGTTAAAAAAAATAACAATCAGAGTCAATTCCTCATGTCAGGTTCATTGCTTCTGGGTTTTGTCTTCAGATGTGAGATGTGCTGACATCTCATCAAAGAGTCTTTTTTCTCATACTGAGAAATAGCTGTGAGGAGAAAAAAGCAAAGGGAAAAACAAAAGTTTTACTGAAAAAGAAAGAAATGGGTACAACCATTTTAAACACATTTACATTTTCTATTTTAAATAATAAAATCATATGAAGTGATAGTTCCATTAACAACAATAATTAGTGTTCATGCTATCTATTCATAATAACATCTTGGGATGTTGTTACAGGAACTACCATTTTCATGTGCACAAATGATGGTCTATGATGTCCTCAGTTTACAAAGAAGTTAAAAAAAAAACAACAAACTGAATATTTATTTGTGTGATTAACAAGAAGCTTGTAAAATTCACTAGAATGATTTTTTCCCCATTATTCTCAAAAATCACTCTATTTTGGCACAGAGGTCTTATCTGCAACTCACCATAGTCTTTGGAGAGATTTGGTACTGTCTTTAACTGAACCAGAAAAAAAATAATGTGCATCTCCTCCGTAATAACATTCACTGAAATTAACATAGAAGAGCTGCCAAGATGAGCACACATCAGTCTCTTTGTAAAATCACAGATGAATTTACAGAAATTCTTAGTAAAAAGTATGTGATGATCACAACAGAAATGAAGTAGAAAATATCATTTTAGAATCATGAATTTGGAAAAGTAATTTAAAGTAGGATAATTAACATCAGGTTTTGTTTTGGTGTTTTCTTGTTTAGCCACTTTGTTCAGAAGGAATATCGGAACAAATCTTTCTGACTATTGTATTGGATATGTGAAGTCCTTGTTCTCTCAAGAATGTTTTGTGAAAATAACAATAGGCATATTAAAACAAGCTTTTGTAATATATTTAAGAAGTGGCAGAATAAGTATCAGGTACATCAAAAAAAGTGGTAATCCTTTTTTAACTACAAAATTCATGAGGATCCTGATCATTATCACTTATGAAGATTGCTAATATATTTTGAAATGTATTTAGTTAATGCTTCATCAATAGAAACTTACTAAAATAAAAGTTTTTTTTTTTTAATTTCCTTGTATATTATGCTATTTATTTGGTAAGCATGTTATAAATCTTCTTTCTGCCTTGGATTTTTGTTGAGATGCTTCAAACTCAGCTGAAAAATAATTCTGCTTGACAGAGTGATCTCCTGCTTACAGAATGTTAGATGTGATAATAGGAATGTGATTCAAAACTAGGAGAGTTTTTTTGAGAGTTTTGAAACTTTCTCTCAGTGTCTGCTACAAAGCTGTGTTTTGGTTCTAGAAAGAAAACATGGTTGATAACACCCGGCAGCGCTGAACATTTGTATGTCATTTGTATGTCTCTGCCAGG
>WBMW01005289.1:0-11335 GCA_013396635.1 Penelope pileata
CAAGAAGCGGTTCTGCAGGGGCATTTCTGCAGGGAGGTTTCTTCTTCCTGTTAGTTCTTTTCCTGGCAATTTGCCATTTCTCCCCACTGTTGTCTTCAGATCTAGCTGGATGTCTGGCACTGTCCGGGACAGTGTGGGTTTATTCGGCCCCAGGCTGTGGGTGCAGCACAGGCTGCACTCAAATCCAGCTATCTATCTCCATGATTTCTGCGTCCCTGATACTACGCAGCCTCTTGACCGTCTCCTGCAGCTCAGCCACCTGTCGCAGGAGGTTCTCCACCTAGGCACACCTTGTGCAGGCTAATCTGCTACCCACCTCTGCTCCAGGAGAGAGACCTCATGTAGAAGACTTCCTCATGTAGAAGTTGCCTTCAGATTGTTGCATGTAATAGGCATGAATAGAAATTCATGGTTAATTCCATGAATTCATCCACATTTTTTGAACTTATCTACATGATTTCCTTTTACATTCTGTAATTTTTAATTCTGCAATTGTATCATGTGACAAAAAATATTCACTTTTTCCTTAAACAAGCTGCCTGGTAATCACTTTGTTGCATATGATTTATCTGGTAATCTTTAAGGTCCCATTTGACTTTTTAACCACTGCTGATTGTTGAGTTGTTTTTTGTAGAAAAATCTCCATGATAATGCTCAAGTTCCCTACTCTTAGCGGAAATATATCACTAAAAAGACCTTATTATGAATGTATAAATATGTTATACTTCCTACCTATATTTATCAATACTTGCCAATACTGTTAGGTAAAGTGCAGAATCTTTTGAAATATCTTAACACCAATTCAGTGCAGTTGATAGCTTTATGTAATTTATGTAGTTTCTGTTCTATAGTGGCCTTCGTTTATCAGTATGTCACCTTGCAAACAGGTAAAGTATTCAGTTAAAGATTCCAGAAAACAGTCTCTGACAAAGAATCTTTTTTCGTATCTATGGATTCAGAAGAATTTTTAAAGGAAAAAATCAGCAGAGTCAGAAAAATCTTCTATTTCTTATCCTCAGGTCAAAAGGGAAATAGAATGTCTACAGTTGTGTTTGGGAAAAAAATAGAACAATGATGGTATAGAAAAGCACACCGGGAAACAATTGCAATGGATTTACTACAGAGTTGTGAACAATCTAGCAGAAAGAAATAAATCTGGAATTTGCTAAAACATTAGCTAGTAAAAGCATTCAGCTCAAGTTAGATGTTTCTGTTCTATTAAATGAAAATGAGGAAAAGCATTTTATAGTGTATAATGGAAAAATATAGCTTGACAAAGAAGAGTAAATCAAACTGCTCACAATTCAACGAAATAGAATTTCAGGATGATTCTCCTGTAAGTGTTAGTAAGGCAAGATTTTTTTTTTTTAAATGTAAAATCTGGCTTTAGTAACCAAATCCTAATAGCTAATAGCTGATCAAAAAGGCTCACACAGTCCATTGTCAGTAGAAGTATATGGAGAGCTACGCTCAAGACATTGGTGATAAATAAAAAGGCATTTTCACATCTAAATATTCAAAACAGAAGGCAGAAAAATGTTAAACGAAAAGGAATAAAATTTTAAAGTTATTCTCACTGCAGAGCAGAAATCCAAATATCCATGCGAATACATGCCTCTATGAATAACTCCAAGAGTATGAACTCATTTCTATATCTTTTATCTCTACAGGAATCTCTCTACAAATAGTTGCCTTCATTGCAGTCAAGGTACAGTTTGAATATAATTCAATTCTGGCACTCCTCTCTACATATAAAACCTCCCAGCTGAGTTGAATAATGATTTAAACTCAGTTCATTTTAGCTGCCAGGGTATGGTTGGAAATTCAAGTGACAACATTCAGGTTTGTAATCTTAGAGGGGAAACAGGTAGGGCTGCTATATCTCTATGTTCTTGTTTCACCAAATGATTATTATTGCCTGAGTTAATTCAATTACAACTCAAGCTAAAATCTCAGTTAAAAATAAACAAAAAAAAACCAGTTCTGTAACAAGGACATCATATTCACATTTTACATAACATTGCATTGCACAAGTATACTTTCTTCCATGAACACCGTATCATCAGACCTGAGTAGGAAATTATTTTTCTACCCTGTCAAACTGTTTAATTTTAGAAATCCAGTTCCATGTCTTATGGAAACAAAGTTCTTGCAATATTTGTATCAAAAGCAAAAAATCTGAGATATATATTTTCTCCTACCTTTCTGTTTACACTCAGGTAGTCCAGAAAACAGCAAAACCTTCTGGAAATCAAACCAACAAAGCTCTCTTAGATTTACATCATGCCTAATCATTGAGCTTGGAGATCTACTTCAGATCCTCTCTTCAAGCAAGATCAGATAGCAGGTTGCTCAGGAATGTCCTGTCAAATTCTGAAAATCTCCACAGATGGAGATTACACAACCCCTCTGGGAAACCTGGTCCAATGTCTGAACACCCTCTGAATTAAAAAAGAAAAGTGTTTTAAATTTTGTTGTGTTCAGATGGAATTTCAACTGTTCTCATTTATGTTCATTGCTTCTTGTCTTGTCACTGCCTAATAAGAAAAAATTGGTACCATCTCTACTCCCCAACACACCAGACCATGAGACTTTTAAACACACTGGTAATAACCTTTCAAGCCTTCTTGCCCCCAGGCTAAATAGACTCAGTTCTCAGCTTCTCCCCATATATCATGTGCTTCAATTAATTACTTAATTGTTTTTGTAGCTCTGCAATGGACTTGCGTGAATAACAGAGAATCATAGAATCATAGTATGGCTTGGGTTAGAAAGGACCTTAAAGATCATCTAGTTTCAACCCCTCTGCTGTGAACAGGGTTGTCATCCTGACTGCTGCGGCAGATTAGATCATACTGTCCAGGGCCCAATCCAACATGGCCTTGAACACCAGGTCCTTGATGGGGCATCCACAGCTTTTCTGGGCAACCTGTGCCTCAACACCCTCTGAGTAAAGAATTTTTCTCCTAACATCTCACCTAAATCTGCCCCCCTTCAGTTTAAAGTCATTACCCCTTGTCCTACCGCTATCCACCCGTGGAAAAAGTCAGTCTCCCTCCTGTTTATAAGTTCACTTTAAGTACTGGAAGGCTACAATGAGGTCTCCCTGAAGCCTTCTATTCTATAGGCTGAACAAGCTCAACTCCCTCAATCTTTCTTCACAGGAGAGGCTCCCTCTGATCACCTTTGTGGTCCTCCTCTGGACCTGCTCCAACAGCTCCACTTCTTTCTTGGCTGGGGGCCCAAGGCTTGGATGCAGTGCTGCAGGTGGGGCCTCACAAGGGCAGAGCAGATGGGGACAATCCCCTCCCTCTCCTTGAGGCCACTCCTCTTTTGATGCAGACCAGGATACAGTTGGCCTTCTGGGCTGCAAGTACATGCTGCTGGCTCATGTCCAGCTTTTCATCCACCAGGACCTGTAAGTCCTTTTTGGCAGGGCTGCTCTCAATGTGCTCTTCTCTGAGCCTGTACTCATATCTGGGATTGCTCCAACCCAAGTGCAACACCTTGCACTTGGACTTGTTGAACCTCATTAGGTTCTTTTCAAGCTTGTCCGAGTCCCTTGGAATGATATCTCTTCCTTCTGTTGCATCAACTGCACCACTCATCTTGGTGTTGTCTGCAAACATGCTGTGCGTGTACTAGTTTCTACTGTCTAGGTTGTTGATAAAGATGTTGAAGAGCACTGATCCTAAGATCAGTACCTGAGGGACACCCCTCTTCACCAGCCTCCACCTGGACATAGAGCCATTGACCACAGCTTTCAGGCTGTGACCATCCAACCAATATCCACTGAATAGTCCACCCTTCTAATCCATATCTCTCCAATTTAGAGATAACGGTGTGGTGTGGATCCATATCAAAGTCTTTGCAGAAGTCCAGGTAGGCTACATCATTCACCCCTGTCCACTGATGCTGTCACTCCATTATAGAAGGCCACCAGATTGATCACGAAGAATCTGCCCTTGGTGAAGCGGTGCTAGCTGTCACAGATCACCTCCTCATCTTGCATGTGCCTAAACATAGCTTCCAGGAAAATTTGTTCCATGATCTTCCCAGGCACAGACATGAGGCTCACTGGCCTGAAGGTTCCCTGATTTTCCTTTCCTTTATCCTTTTCTTATAAATGGAAGTAATATTTCCCTTTTTCCAGTCACCAGGGACTTCACCTGGCAGCCATGAGTATGTCATTGTCTTTCCTGTAGTGCAGAGGCCAGAATATGGCAGAGCACTCCAGATGTGAGTTCATGAGGGCTGAGAAGAGTGAAAGGCTAGCTTCTCTTCACAAACTGGCAGTGCTCTTCTCAATGCAGCCAAGGGTACTGTCGACCTTTTTTGCAGGAGGGACAGACTGTTGGCTCGTATTGAGCTTGCTGTCCACCAGGTCCTTTTTATCTCAGTTGCTTTCCAGACAGTAGTCCCTAAAATTGGTCCATGGAATTACTCCTCCCCTGGTACAGGATTTGGCACTTCCCCCTTTTGAACACTATGAGATTCCTGTTTGCTCGTTTCTCTTCCTACCAAGGTCTCTATGAACAGCGGCATCAGTATTAATCAATCCTTCCGACTTTGTATCATTTGTAGACCTGCTGAGGGCACGCTATTCTATCATCCAGGTCATTAATGAAGATGTTAAACAATGTTGGCCTCAGTATCAGTGGTATATCCCTCTGTGGTATACCACTACTGTCTGGCACCCAAGTGGGCTTTGAGCCAGTAACTGAAAGCCTCTGGTCCTGGTCTTTGAGTCAATTTTCAACACAGTTCACTCTCCTTTATTTCATTAGTTTGTGTATGAGGGTGATTTGGGAGACAGTCAGAAAAGCTTTTCTATAGTTGAGGTAAATAATACTCGCTAGCCCCTGCTCATCCACAAAGCTAGACACATCATTGTAGAAGGTTATCTCTATATTTTCCCTGGGTCACTTCCCCCTGCCTTCACGTCTTGTATGCTTTCTTTTTATATCTAAGCTTTATCAGGAGTTTTTTGTTCATCCATGCAGGCCTCTTGCAACATCTACTAGATTCTCTGTTGGCATATGCTGTTCTTGAGCTTGGAAAAGGTGATCCTTGAAAATCAACTAACTCTCCTGGACCCATCTCTCTTCTCTCTAGAGCTCTGTCCCATTTCAAATAAATCTCTTGACAATCCAAATTCATTTCCAGTGCAGACTTATGATCCCACTATTTATCTTTTGCTTTCTCATCCTGAACTTCACCAATATCATAGTTGTTGCAATACCATCTTTGTTAGTCTGTCCACTAACCCTGATTCATAAGTTCTCAGCTGGCTCACCACCTCTCCCAGGGCATAGCACATTACATTTCTGCTTGTCTCATACACAAACCACAGCTTCCCATCTCAGTCCATCATCACAGCTTTGGACTATCTTTCCTAAAATGCCGGTATCAGTCCATCGCAGCACGTCAGCCATGAAACATCAGGCTCTCATTTGCTGTTTTCTCAGATTGACTTCACTAAAAGATTGGTTGCACTGTAATAGGGTTTTTCAACTTGTCCTATTGAAATGGATGATTCCCTACAAATAATTATTTGCAGCGTGGGTAGGAAGAGATGCACTCTTCATGTGAGAAGACAAGTTACTGGCTAGTTCTTGTTCTGATCAAATATAAAACAGAACAGCACCAAATAGGAAAAACAAAGAGTATCTTAGCCTTGTTCATTGTGTAGAACATTCATATGGAGAGGAGAAGAGAGCAAAGATTGATCTCTTTTGACCAGAAGTGCCATTCTGTGTCAAGGATAATCAGAGAAAGATTCGTCAGATCTGGCACTTTTGTACAAAATGTTTCAGTCTTCATAAATTGTTTTCTTGTCTAATGCTAAAAGTAGCTTATAATATAAAACATATATTTTGTGGGACCCTGAACACTCAAACTGGTACAGACGTTGTATGTACAATAATGAAGAGTCACAGTGGAGGACATGCTCTGCTGCAGAGTAAGATAACCAGACTTAAACAGTTCTGAATTTCTTTGCAAAAGACCCAGGAGTTCAGGTTAGTTTCTTATTGTCTACAAAGTGTTGTAAACAGATATAGCAAGTATAGTAGTAGGACTCACTAGAGACAGTGATTCATCAACTATTCCTGCTGTAGTAAAAAAATAAATAGACTTTGTTTTGAGAAGAATTACATGAGGAGGAAGAAGATATACTGCTCATTCATTAAAAACAATTTTCTAAGAGAGACAAGCAACTCTGACCATTTTCTTAACTTGTCTTATGGAGGTCCAAAAGACCGCTTTGCAGTTCCAATATAGTGGGTTTAGCATTAAAAAGCATAAATGTTCGCTTATATTAGGATGCACTATTGGAGTTGTCTGTCCAGAGTATTTTTAAGTACGAATGAAACAGCAATATTGAGAGAGCTTCCCTGGATGTCAGCACAGTGGGCAAATACAGCCAACTTACCTCTACAGTGGCAGCAGAAAGAACTTTGCGTGATCACAGCAAGAATACACCATTGATCACTGTCAGACAGGACTGGGTGGAATTAGTTGGATCAGCATAAGCATTTGCTGGCACTAATAAGCCCAGTGTGTGCCATGCTACACTGCAGGTGTTAGAAGCCAAAATGGAAGTGAAAGAAAGAAAAAGTAACAAGTATGATACACTATGTTTTGAGTTTTTCATAGTAAGGCATGGCAGCTCTTTATCAGGGCAGTCTGACTAGCAATAGGTGACTCCTCCCTTTCAGTGTTTCTTCAGTATCTTTGAACCTTGTCTAGTTACTGGGGCTTCAAAAAAGAATGGGATGGAGAAGTAGAAAAGGGATCTACACAGAGAGGTATCTTGTAAGGAAATCATTATGCTCTGGATATGTATGCACGTAGCTAAGAAAGAAGATCAGTACCCCAAGAATCCTCTGCTGGAAAAGCGTTTCTGTTTTTTGTGCATTATACTATGTGACTCTGCTCAATAACACCCCAAATAATACTGCTGCTCTGACATAGCAAGGTAATAAAATTTATCATCATTTTAAGTCATAATATTTTAATATTTTTCATTAGATTGCAAAAATACTTCTATATCTATTAGCATCCACTAGTAAAAGTACTGTGTTTTTCAAAGATAATTTATGGTTATTTTCTGAAAAATCTCATTCATTTCTTTGAGGTTGCATTAAAATTCTAACAACCCTCTTCTTAGGCACCTATGCACATGTCAAACTTCTTTTTGCTTCTAATTTGTACTTTGTGTCTGAGGTCTTGTCAACCTAAAATGAATCAGCCTTCCCCTTCTAGAAGTCTATACAATTTCTCCTTATTGTGAATCTCTTTCTTCATGTTATTGTTGTGCTGATATTCTGAATTCCAAAGCAATGTAACAGATGACTCATCTTTAGCTATCAGTCATTCTCATCCATTCAGTTTTTGAATTTTGAGGATCTTTATTTGAAATTTACACTTAACCTTCAGTTTCATCTTAATTTATATTTTACATTATTTCCAGTTGATTTATTTTTCCATTTCCATGATTAAACAACCAATACCTTATCAGAGTTTTTAGTCAGACTGTGACAGTTCACTTACTACCTGAAATCACTAATGTCAAGAATTATTTATTTATAAAAGCCAACCCTTTCATCTACACTCATATTTTGGCTTTAGGATATAGGCTTTCTCACAAAATACTCTTACCAACAGGCAATCCTGCTGTTCTGTATCCATCTTTGGACATTGTCATGGAGAACAAGTAAGCACTTTTCACCATTGCTTTGTCTATTCATTGAATACTACTCTTTATATGCAAAAATATACGCAAATTTGTATAGCCTGAGCCTGATTTAAAATTGAGAATATACACATATATTCCATTTTCATGCCCTATTGTTTCCTGTAAAAACCAATGATATTCCTTCTCCATCTGCATAACTTTATACACATGTTGGATTTTTATCCCCAGCTCCTATAGTAAATATTATCACAGGAGTAAGTCTTACACACCCAAAATTATTTTGTCACATATCAATGAATCCTTAAAATTAGCAAAATTATATCTTGTTACCAAAGCTTCAAATCTATGACATTCCAGACAATATTTTCATTCTCCTCTTTGTGAAGTTTCTCTCTTCACTATTTCACTCTTTTTCATAGTTACAACATTTATGACTTCATTTATGAATTTCCTCAAATTTTCATGCTTGCTCAGACGTATAAAGCACTGTTTCTAATCAGACAATGTAACATCATAATCTTTCTTTTCTTTCATGCACAGCACTGTTAATTCTTCAAAATATGAATCTTTCCTCCATGTTCTCTACACACTGAAGATATTTTTTGAACACCTGAGTTACTAGAAATTATGAAAACCCACTGGCAGTAATCTCCTTGCTATTGCAGTAAAAGAAATACAGTAAGGCTCATGGCAGCAAGTCTTAAGTCTTCCCTCCTTCATAAGACTCTTATGCACAGCTGAACTACTCGAAGTCTTAGATCTACCCAAGAGAATTCTCATATATGGAAAAGCCTTATATATCTCCAGCTGCAGACCTTTATCAATATTTTCAGACTAGCTGTGGAATTATTTCAGTACAGGAATTGCTTTTGTAAGCAGAAAGCTTCTACCAACCACTGATATCATATCTGGATGCCTTTTCTGAGAATGGAAACTGTTGCACATCTTTTCGATTTGGTAGATGAGGACTTAAGGCAGAAATGAAAGAATTTAAGGAAGAAGGAAGTCCCTTAGCAGAAGGAAGAAGAAAGTCTCTTACGTCCCTTAACATAAATAAATCAGAACCTAACTCATTTTCCCCATCTTGGATAGCAACAAACATGGAAAATCCTGCCACTAAAGGAAGCTGAGACCAGCAAGAGAATTAATTCTTGCTTTCTTAGTACATTAGATTGTTAGCATGTTGTGGCTTTTCTTGTCATTACAAAGAACCCTAACAATTAATTGAAAATTCATATAAGCAAAAGTCAGTACATTTTAGTCTTTGGTTGATGGTGCATTTAGTCATTAATACAAACATAAAATCCACCTGTGAGAAGATACACTATTTTACTAATATTAACCCACTATATGATACACTTTATATTTTAAACTCTATTATTAAGAAATTATTCTGCAGAATTAGAAATGATAAAATTGCATATTCTAGAAGAAGAGATTCCTCTTTTATGTTATTCCCTGAGTGAAATTCCCTTTCAAATCTATCTTAACTACAAATACACACTGTTCCCAGTGCGGATACTGACCTAGTCCTTGTTAAGATCAAGATCATGTTACCTTGAACACTAACTGTAGCAACATATAAGAAATTCATTTGGTTCCTAGCAGAATGCAAATTGGAAATGGATTTGGAAAGCTCTGTCTTATGTATGTATTGAAGCATTAGCAATGCCTCACAGTGTTGCATGAACTTACATCAACAAGTTTCTCATCTTTTACTCAAACATTCCTATATTTCAATTACACAATAGCAATACAGAAGTACTGTAACCTATGACTGTCAACAGTCTTCAGTTGTTATAAAAAGGCGGAAAGTTAGAATATGATTCAAGATTTGCTAGTTAGATTAATATTAATTTAACAAGCATTTATTTAATCATTTTCTCTCAAATACCTCCATGTATTTAATATTTGAACACCAGTGTGCTGCATAGTGCTATGTAACTTTTCTAACAGAGAACATACACCTGGCAGAGAAAAGAATTATAGTAAATTTCTTCTAAGCATGTTCTCATAAATTAGGGAGTCAAAAAAGAGTACTAGTAAGAATAAATTTATATCTGATCACATCACAAAAATCCACTGAATCTTCCTCTGAAATGTGAAACATACTTATAGAATCACCATAGAATCATAGAATCATTTGAGCCGGAAGTGACCTTTAAAGGTCATCTAGTCCAACTTCACTGCAATGAACAAAGACACCTACAGATAGATCAGGGTGTTCAGCACTGGCCAGCCTGACCTTGAATGTCTCCAGGATGTGATTATGTGATTATAGACCACTACACACATATCTATGTACATATATATCTACATGCAGTTATACATGTATATTTATTTCTGAAAACTCTTCTTGGTCTAGGATGTGCACAGCATACTTAATTTGTAGTTCAGCCTTTAAAAAGCATGCAACTGATACAAACTAAGCTGCAGTAATTGTATTAATAATTGTATTAGTTGTGTTTACAGTAAATACAGTAAAAAATACTAGTCAACTATTCATTATTCAAGCCATTTAGCATTCAATACTAAATATTATGAGTTTTCTTCAATCCAGATTTTTCAATCCAGGCAAAACCACAATAAAAATTTGACTTGATGCCATTTATTGGGCACATTTCTGTATATGTTGTCTACAGAAATGTCCAAGAACTAGAATAATGAATATAAAGAAGCAGTGTAGGCAAAAAAATTATAATATTAAGGAAAAGGTTAACCTTGCAGATTTCAAGTTTTTTCCCCTAAGCAACTGTTTGTACAAACTACCTTTGGAGCTACTAGTTTCAGCATTGCCAGCCAAGATTTCTTAGAAACAAAGAAATCCTGAGTCATATTACTAAATGATAGAGAAACACACAATCACAGATAAGTGTTAAGATTTAGAGGGACCTCTGCAGCTCATATGGTCTAACTCCCCAACTCAAGCTGAGGCACACAGATCAGGTTCCCTAGGACGATGTTCAAGTGGCTTTTGAAGATCATCCAGAAGGAGACTCCTCTGCTCTGGGCTGCTTTGGGCAACTTGTGCATGTGTTCAGTCACCCTTTAAAAAAAATAAAATAAAAAAATAAAAGTGTTTCCTAATGTTCAGACTGACTCTTCTGTTTTTCAGTATGTGTCCATTGCATCTTGTCCTGGCACTGAGAACCACTGCAAAGAGCATGGATCTGTCCTTTTTGAACTCTGCCCTTGGGTATTTTCAGCCATTGGTAAGAATCAGCCCCAAGCCTCCTCTTGTCCAGGTTGAACAGTCCCAGACTCTCCTCATAGCGGAGGAGCTCCAGGCCCTTGGTCAAATTGGAAACCTTCCTTTGGTCTCTTTCCAATATGCCCATGTATATCTTGTACTGGGGACCCAAGACTCGACAGAGCACTCCAGGTGCAGCCTCTCAGTGCTGAGCAGAGGTAGGTATTGTAGATATTTGAAGGTATTTCCTTGCTAGCCCACAAGTGCTGAAGGAGACCCTCTCTATCACATCACTCTATGCCCTTTGTTCAGCAGTCCTCTTCATTTCCCCTTCACAAGGCTGCTGGTTACCGTTTCCTTCCCTGTTTAAGATCACCATATGCAGTAAGCCATGCTACTGGCAAAAGAGTCTTTGCCCCAATTTGTCGTGGTTTGATCCAGCAGAT